>OLKM01000725.1:126112-131112 GCA_900291075.1 Melanogrammus aeglefinus
CAGAGTTACCAAAGGTGACCTTCTAGCAAGAAGTGTATAATCACAAAACACTGTTTTTCTTCCTCCTTGTCCTCTCTGAGTTATTGGTAGTCATCCTTCATCTCACACAAGGGGTTATGTTGGATTGAGTGGCACAGATCCAATGGGCCTACAGTCTACAATCTACTTGATTTATGTTGTGTTACGGTCGCCGTGACTCATCTTCTTTCGAATGAAACTGTACATCAAATGCTGCTTGAAAGAAACGCCATCTTGATATTTGCCGTTAATCAGTTTGAACACCGTACATCATCTATTATCTTTCTCTCCCTCTCTCTCTCTCTCTCTCTCTCTCTCTCTCTCTCTCTCTCTCTCTCTCTCTCTCTCTCTCTCTCTCTCTCTCTCTCTCTCTCTCTCTCTCTCTCTCTCTCTCTCTCTCTCTCTCTCTCTCTCTCTCTCTCTCTCTCTCTCTCTCTCTCTCTCTCTCTGGTTCCTCTAGGATCGACAAGTCCAGTTTGTCTGCCCTAAAAGCCAGGTAAGACCGTTATCATTTATTTCCTGTTTTTTCCTTCAGCAGGGGACCCAAGTGTGACACGTTTGTGTACTTAAACAGCAAATAGGTGAGGATATTTAAAATCTTGAGGAACTCCAGAATGTGATAAAGTCTATTCAAACGTCAATTCATGGGCTTATTGTCGAAGGAGTCTTCATTACAAACATTTTTACAATTCTGCAAGAAAACTCGTACCACACCCACGGAGCACAAACACACCACAAGGAGGGCTTTTAAACAATTAGTTCTGTTGAGAAAGAACTGCACTGTCACCTGTCTCAGACTCCATCAGGATCTGTCCTCAGAGCTGCTCCCTGGCGACCGGGGGAAGGCATCAAGTGCCTGGGTTTTTCGGTACACTGTGATGATATCGTTGTGTGTCCGCAGCTTGGGGGGTACTTCAGACTAAATGAGAACAGGGGGCAGGGGGCTCAGGCTGGGGGGGTTCTGCTGAATGCGTAGGATGTGGAGGAACAAAGATGAGAGAACTCGCACGATTGTTAACACATTCCAGTCATGTCATGTTGTTGTTTTTATTTTGTTGTGTACGTTGTGCTGATGCCGATTCTTTTTGTGTAGTTACCACCTTATGTAATGATGTTACGCAACGCTCATGTTCATCATGCTGCTTCCAGGCAACACGATACCCTATATCTTTGGGTGGCATGTGAAACAAGTGGAATTATAATCGCTATGCTATTTTTATCCAACAAAAGCATCTGAGGTCTGCCAGGGGCGACACTGTTGGGCCTACGTTGGCTCACCCTATAATTTGGAAAACAACACCTGAACTGACACCCAGCATTGTGACGTTGCCGCTGGAATTGTAGTCGACGAATAAGGAGTTGCAGTGAGACGTGCATTCCATGCTCGACAATATGGTGAGGCTGAATCAATAGCGTTTACCTCTCCAATGGCCTCCTCACAGTAAATGTCCACCTATGCAGCAGCCGCCGTCACTCGTGCACGTCAATCAGGGATGGTGAAATGTAGGAGCAAGCCTCCCTAAGGAGGGGTCTTCAGGACTGTCAGTCTGTCAGTCTGTCTGTCTGTCTGTCTGTCTGTCTGTCTGTCTGTCTGTCTGTCTGTCTGTCTGTCTGTCTGTCTGTCTGTCTGTCTGTCTGTCTGTCTGTCTGTCTGTCTCTCTCGCTCTCTCGCTCTCTCACTCTCACTCTCACTCTCACTCTTTCTCTCTGTTGATCAATCTACAGTATCTATCTATCTTTTTGTGTGTGTAAATCCTGCCTAGGTGTGATAAGGCTGTGTGTGGTGAATATGAATGAGTGAGTCGTGACTCCTACTGCTGCTGTCCCGCACTACCCTCACTATAGCCTTGTGCGTGTGTGTGTGTGTGTGTGTGTGTGTGTGTGTGTGTGTGTGTGTGTGTGTGTGTGTGTGTGTGTGTGTGTGTGTGTGTGTGTGTGTGTGTGTGTGTGTGTGTGTGTGTGTGTGTGTGTCAGAGAGAAATAGAGAGAGAGACAGAGACAGAGTGGTATAGCGAGAGGGAGACAGAGAGAGAATGTGCAAGGCTGCACCTCCTTTTTGACCCTTAACCTTTTCTGCTCTCAGCAGTTATCCTTCGGGCTTGATGACTGATATATTAGTCTTGCCAGTCTCTCTTAATGTCTAACCCCACTGACCCCCATTGAGGGAAGATCAGTTGAAATAATTGCTGGCTAGATCCAGAGACAAAGGGTTAGATTGATTGCTGGGTTGTGGGGTCGGTTGGTGGGGGGTTGGAGGCTGAGGTTTGACTGGAGGGAGGTTCGGAAGGATGGAGCCGTCCATGGACCGGAACGTGTTTACATGCGACATGCATTGGTACCCTGACACAAGCTACCTTGAAGCTTCTTCCAGTCCTGATGTCCCCTGTTGCTGCCTCTAGTCCAGACCTTTGTCCAGGCTTGGCCGACTGGGTTGAGGTCCTTTGTGGGAGGCTTTCTGAGGGCCAGGTGAACGTAATGGAAGAGGAGAGGGGTATTGAGGGGAGGAGAGTGGGGAGTCAAAGAAAAGGCTGCCTGGAGGAGGTACGGCCCTGACAGCGTCTGCAGCTTGGTGGCCTTCCTCTCATCTTTTGTTTTCGGCTTTTGATTTATTTATCTATTCCCCCCTCCTGCCCCCCCCCCCCCCCCAACCCCGCTGCTCTTTGTCACCCTCCTGCCTTTACTCATTTAATTTTTCTCATCCTTTCTCTGCTCTCTGTCTGTCTCTCTTTCCCATTCTGTCCGTCTGTTTCGCTCCCTCTATCCCTCTTTCTCAGTTTCTCTTTCTCTCTCTTTTTTCTGTCTCTGTTTCTGTATCTCTTTCTGTCTCTGTGTGTCTGTGTGTGTCTCTCTTACTCTCTCTCTCTCTCTCTCTCTCAGTATGTTCTGGGATTAATTGCTTGTGGTTTTGTCTCGTTTACCTCTGTTCCTCCGCTGCCGCTGGCTTCTACAATTGGTATTTTTGCATCACAAAGTACAACAGCTCATTAATCCCTCCATAATCAGAGCCACGGATGTGTGTGTGTGTGTGTGTGTGTGTGTGTGTGTGTGTGTGTGTGTGTGTGTGTGTGTGTGTGTGTGTGTGTGTGTGTGTGTGTGTGTGTGTGTGTGTGTGTGTGTGTGTGTGTGTGTGTGTGTGTGTGTGTGTGTGTGTGTGTGTGTGTGTGTGCGTGTGCATTTGTGAGAGTGTATGTGCTTTGGTCTGAAGTGGTGGTTCTTCTGAATGAGTAATACGAAAGAACAAATGGGCAGAATTGAGTGGATGGAGGATTAAAGACATGGACCAGACAGCGACAGACAGACAGCAGATGAAGAAAGAGCGGGAGGGGGGGTGGGTGGGGGGGAGGAGAGGTGGTAGGGAATCAGAAACTAAGGTGTTTGCATCACAGAAGGTCCCCGATAGACACTGTGTTACCATGCCTCGCAAACTGTGGTGAGTCTCTGCCTTTAATCCGTTCATCCACCTTCAACAAGAGAGCTTCTCTTTCCATTTTCAATGTATGTCTCTATTTTATTGAGGGTTTTTTTTGTTTGCAGTTTCTGTTTGAATATTTTTCTTTCCATGTAGGCGCTTGGTGGTGGCGGCGTTGTCAATTATACGTGTAATATAAATGTGTTCTTAATATCCTGTGGGAGAAAGATAACAGGTTGGAGTTGAAGCTGCGTTGTGGTGCTTGCATTTTTCATTGGTTTGTGCTGTACCATATTTATTGTTCATCTCTTGGATCTGAGGATTCGTGTTGCAGTCTCTGGTACCGAAGCTCTTCGACCGCGGTACTTTAATGACAAGAAAACACATCATACGTCTCAAAGTAGTGAGCGGTAGCAATGTAGGGCAGATCGGAGCGAATTGAATAGGACGTGGTATATAAAGGAGCTTGCATAACGACATGGTGATTAAAAAAAGGATGGTTCATCCTGCAGTATATTTAGTGAGCTAATGCGATACACAGAGCAATCAGCGGCTATTAGAAGAGTTGTTGTGGTCATATTTTGTTGATGATATGGGGACTATATGGGAAGTCGAAAGTCATTCAAATATAACTTTTAGATTCTACCATGCTTCTGATACCGCCCTGTGGATGGTCGCGTCCATGGTCAGATCTTCTTGCATCTCTGTGTGTAGCCACGGCAACCACACAATTTCCCATGGACTGGGTCATTCAAGTTCTTTCTTGTCTATATCTGACTGATCTTGTGACCTCCCACTAGCTGCCAGTGGGTGTGTCCGTGCGGTCGCTCTTACACACTGACATACACACACAGACACACACACACACACAACACCACAGACACATGCACATAGGGAAACAACAACCAATCTCACCATCTTCGTCCGTGGTTGAGACTTGCAAATTTAAAATAGCATAGATCCAGATAGAATTATGATGGTGATGGTGATGATGATGATGATGATGATGATGATGATGATGATGATGATGATGATGATGATGATGATGATGACGACGATGATGATGACGATGATGATGATGATGATGAGGACGATGAGGACGATGATGAGATCCATTTTATGGTTCAGATTAACACTTAATTTGACATATCCATGTTAGAAAATGATGATGAGGATTTGAAACAATAGAAAAGAAGCAGCATTATGCTCAGAAAATATGGATTAAACAATTTAACGAAAAAAAAAAAGATTTTTACGAAAAAATCATTATCTCAATGAATTGCTGCCCTTTCTCTTTGAACTATAATTTCTTGAGTCAAATTCCCCCTTCCTTTTTTTTAATAGCCTAAATTAAGGGCAGGTGTTAGGGTTATCTTTCTCCCAACGTCACGGAAAAGTCCCACCTGATCACGGCTATTTCTGGAGGCTGGCATTTACTTTTCCTGTGCGGCGGATCTGTATTACAGAACCATAGACTACTGTAGGGCCACTAAACAAACAGCGCACATTTAATATCTTCCTGCCCCAGAGCCGTAATAAACGTCATCGATAGAGTGAAAACAGCGGAGGACGG
>OLKM01000725.1:138612-141112 GCA_900291075.1 Melanogrammus aeglefinus
AGACTTTCTCTCCACCCATGCCAGAAGTGTTCGTACATGCTCCTGGATCTGAGGTGTGTGTTCGGCTTCATGGATTCCTCTCCATCTCTGGGAGCACCTGAATATGTGGAGAGCTGAGAAGATGACACAATATGTTCAGGTTCTCCTGCTCCCTGAGGAACTGTAAGACATCATCTGACGATGCGTTCCGGTGCACAGTGACATGGGAGGCGACGATCAGAGCTCATTCCGATGCGTCTAACTTCCTTCTGGATTAAAATCCTAATGGCAAAATTGGTGAAATGTCCTCCTCCATGGCCTCATCGTGTGGCATAGTGGTCGATAAATTCCCACAAGTCCCCCTGGATCACCTTGACCGAACCAACTGAGACACTTCAAAACTTGACCAGTCAACAGTGGAATCAGAGTCAGACAGAGAGGCGAGTCCCATACGTGTTGATACGTGTGGATATGTGTGCCTGATAGATGTCTCCCAGCTGCATGCCACTGACCACCGGGTCGGCCGCCTCTCTCGGCTCTTCAGCTTTACACTTTAGATTACATCCCTTCCTTTTTATTGTATTGTTTAAGGTCACTCTGATCTGGATGTTTGGGGTATTTGGCCCTATACTCCATGTATCATGGCTGCCTCTTTACACAGCTTTTCAAGACAAATCAAATATTACTGTGGTCAATTAGGGGAAGCTTTTATCAAATGTAACCTCGTGATTGTATTTCTCAGGGACTAATACAGGTAGCATGAGCAGAAATTAGACCTCAAACACAGAAGCTGGGAGTCAAATCACTAGACCGTCCAAACAAATTGTCTATATGCAACTGCCACACACTCTCCAGCCAGACAGGGATGCACAGTAAAAAAAAACGTACAACTTTGCATGCTATGATATTGAAGTGCACATATTTCAAATATGTCACTGAATAATTTAACAATGGATGGGACTACAACAACATAACAACATAACACACAGTTTCATTCAATTAAGACATTTTTGAAACTTGACTTTTTCCTCGGTGAGAAATGACCAACCGAACCCACTGGCTGATCTAAACATTTCTAAACATGCACCCATATTCTGGTGTTATGACCATCACTTGATTCCATGGGTTATGGATTTGTGTAAATTACAGCTGTGATTCTCATATGGGCTGACAATCCCATGGTTGTGTGTGCTGTTGTCAGCTTTGAACAGCAGGGCGTTGCCGTTCTTTACAGCAATTCAACCTTCTGCTGTTCGGGATTTGTCCCTGTAATCAAAACAAAAAACGCTCCTGGTCATAACCTCTATTTCTGGTTAAAATGGGAACACCAAGCGTTGCTATTTTCTAATACGCGTATTGTAGACAAACACAGTCTACAACATAAGCTCCATGTCAGGAAAATCCCAGAAGGTTTGGACCATTTGGTCCTTTAAGCAAGTTGAGGAACAACAACCCTGAACCTAACTCATCCTCTTCCCTCCTTGTCTTCACACGCATGTATTAATGTGAATGGACAGGATTAAGCATGTGTTTTTCCTGGCAGCTGTTACCTATCCATCCATGTCAAATCACCCCAACAGGAAAATGTTGCCTGATCTCTTATGTGACACACACACACACACACACACACACACACACACACACACACACACACACACACACACACACACACACACACACACACACACACACACACACACACACACACACGCGCAAACACACACATTGTCTGTCTGTCTGTCTGTCTGTCTGTCTGTCTGTCTGTCTGTCTGTCTGTCTGTCTGTCTGTCTGTATCTCTCTCTCTCTCTCTCTCTCTCTCTCTCTCTCTCTCTCTCTCTCTCTCTCTCTCTCTCTCTCTCTCTCTCTCTCTCTCTCTCTCTCTCTCTCTCTCTCTCTCTCTCTACCTGCCGTTCTCTCTCTTTCTCTCTCTACCTGTATCTCTCTCTACATGTCCTTCTCTCTCGACCTGACTCTCTCTTTCTACATGTCTTTCTCCCTCTCTCTCTCTCTCCCTCTTTGTGCTTTTCCTTTTTATTTACTGACTATTCATGTCTATGGTATGAACATTTTAAGGTTTCAGATAACCTTTGTGTGCAACATTTCCCAGGAACAACACCCGTTTACCTCGTCAGAACACTGTGTGTGCTTAATCAGGCAGCAGTAGCAAGGTGTGTCCTGAGAATGAATTTTGACGCATTAGAGCAGGTAATCAAGTGAATGGGCCTTGGCGACTGTACCCGATCGCAGTCTTCTGAATGACTTTGTCCCCTGTTCCCCTGCTACTGTCTGGGGCGCTGGGGTTCTTAGAGCAGACAGCAAAAGACCTACTGATGGATGGTCCACTATCAGGCTCCGATGTGGACACCCCACGGCGGTGGAGCTGGTCCTAATAGCTGTATGTGTGTGTGTGTGTGTGTGTGTGTGTGTGTGTGTGTGTGTGTGTGTGTGTGTGTGTGTGTGTGTGTGTGTGTGTGTGTGTGTGTGTGTGTGTGTGTGTGTGTGTGTGTCTGTGGTGTGTGG
>OLKM01000725.1:143612-167484 GCA_900291075.1 Melanogrammus aeglefinus
AGAGAGGAGAGAGAGAGAGAGAGAGAGAGAGAGAGAGAGAGAGAGAGAGAGAGAGAGAGAGAGAGAGAGAGCCAGCCATTGTGCCTCTCCTGGTTACCAGGGTGCAGGCAGGAATACGAAGGTCACCCGGCCTGACATGCCGGGTCACTGCCTGCTCTTTACCAAGAAAGTCAGAGTACCCCAAGCCCAGGAACCATGAAGATAACATCACAAAAGCTACAGAGCGGGACAATGCTGGCTTTTGTGAATAATTACCTGTCAGGGTTATTGTTATCATTGTATTATTTTCACAGTGAATAAAAAGAGAAGCGGCCCACATTAAGATAGGCTCATCGTCTAATGATGTTAGAATGCACTGATTGCGATATCTCCTTTGATCCAAGTTCATCGTGAGTGGGGGCTGCCAAGGAGTGACGTGGGAGATGCATGTCATGATGCCTATTAGGGATGTAATAAATACCCCAAACCATTACAATTGATTACACAGTCCAAATCTCAGCAAGTATTCGAGCATTCGTAGGCACCCCTTGTGTCCTTTGCCTGGAATGGCCAAGGATCCTTAGATATGAAGGATGGTGCTTCTAGTGCCCGATTTCCCGATAACGTTCTCTCTTAGGGCGCTACGAAGACTCCTACGTTTAGACTTATCAAAGTGGTTTACCTCTTTAGGCGTGATTCCCGAAGGTTCTCTTAGGGGTCTTCTTAGGGAACACTCCTTACGTTTTTCGTAAACGGCGCTGTCCAAAAAGAACGTTCTGAAATTGATTGCTCTGAGATAGAGTTTCCATTTCATGCGCAGGTGCATGACAGCGTTCTAAAAAATATTGCAGTCTTTGCGAATAATACTTACCATGGGCGAACATAGCATAGCCTACACTGATTTAAAAATATATATATAGGGAAAAATATACATTTTGAAATGAAAAGTACATTTTGAATAGTTTATTTAGCTTATTATATAACACTGTTTATGCTGAGACTGCTTTATTTTTTTTGTTACCTGTAGCCTAGGGGTCTGTGCGGGCCTTGCGCACTGCCCGGCCAGTTTAACGAAACATAGTTCCTTTTTCAATTTGGCACAACGTTACTTTTCCTAAGGACAGATTTGACAGCGATACTGCCTTCTCAGGCAGTATGGTATTGCGCAAGCATGCAGGCGCGCAGCTAGCGCGCAGCAAGCACGCAGGCGAGTAGTAAGCACGCAGGCACAATAGTCCCTTCACGAGCTCTCATTCCACACTGTACGAGACAGACGCTAGTTGCGTGAAGCTGTCTCTGCATATCAGACATTGCTTCCGCAGGCATTTTCCAAAGCCAGTCCTTAGGACAAAATGCCAGCGGTGGAACGAGATAACAAACATTGTTACCTGTGTAAGGACAGGGTTCCCTTTCAAAATTTCGATAGAAAGGGCTTTAAAGAGATTGTCAAAACATTCGATCCCAGGTACACATTACCTGCCCGCACACATTTCAGCCAAATTGAGATGTAAAAACTATACGGCAAGGTCCGCAAGCAAGTGGTGAAACAAATCCATACTATTAAACATCAGCGTTTTTCAGAGATGTAACTTAAATATATATATATTGTTTATGCAGTTTTGCTGCCTTACCAGTATTTTACCCCTTCAGAAGCATTTATATCGAAATAGAAGATAAAATTAACGTGTAGCGTGATATAATACTGTTACCATCCATGCCTCAAATCATACCGTGATATACATTTTAGTCCATACTGTACAGCCCTAATTTGAAGGAACTATCTTATGTTAAATTCGAGGGAAGTCAAGCTTTTTGGAGCAAAAACAACAGCTATTTGTTTGCTTGATTCAACTAACGTTAGTTACCGCTTTTTTGATGTGATATAATTTACAATAATATTGTATTTAGGACCTTGCATAAAGTTAGTAAATGCTAACGTATATATTTAGATAAAAAATCTGG
The DNA here is from genome assembly GCA_900291075.1 of Melanogrammus aeglefinus. Classification (NCBI taxonomy): domain Eukaryota; kingdom Metazoa; phylum Chordata; class Actinopteri; order Gadiformes; family Gadidae; genus Melanogrammus; species Melanogrammus aeglefinus. The sequence continues at coordinate 145,554 of OLKM01000725.1, forward strand.
CAAGGGTGTTGTCCTATAGGCTAATACACCAACAGCCAATTTCTGTATAATAAAGGGCTACATTTTCTAAGTCTGTCATTTGAAATCTTTCCATTGTATTGTGTGCTACAACATTCGTAATGAATATTCACGCCTAAATCCAGACAAATCCGATCAGTCCTTGGGCCGATGATTCAGCCCCGCGCTTAAATATCTCACACAAAAACATATTGTGCCCCCATTTCTTTTTCTGTGCTCCTAAATTTTTTTTAACTTAGGGGCATGAGTGCTCCTGAAAAAAAAAGTTAGTGTAGAGCCCTGAGCTGACCTCGCCTTGCTGTAGCCTACCCACGGCCCAAACAAAGAACAGCCAAGACAACATCCTTAATTCAAACATGCCGTTTAATTTGGCCTCAATTGGCTATGGATGCAAACTGTTTCCCAATACCTTTTTAAAGCCTTCTTAACTACCTCATTCGCAACCTCTTCTTTAAGTTCTTTACGTGTTTCCTGAAACGTTCTTTGCTACGAATCTCTTTCATACGTCGTTCATTGGTAAGGTTGGTCTGAAGCACTCGTAGAACCTTCTTAGCTCTACCGTAGTGATGGCTCAGCTCCTGATGCTAGTCGCCGCCACTGTACCTTCTTAGAAATCCCCATTGCACATGGAACTGCCACATAGACAGTAGCCGCATTTACATGGACAATTCTGATCCGATTAGATTTGTAATCGGAATAGATCTATTCCTATCATGCAATCCAAATGTAGGCCTACTGTATATATGGCATTTACAAAAGTGGTAAGCGTACGTCCGTATGTCTCTCGCGCACAACCGTTATGTTTGTGGACTTATATGATATATGTAAGAGATAATGTTGTAGGACGCCGGTCATTTTTGGGAAAATAAGCCCCGACAGTGGGAACGAGACCCCGACGCGAAGTGGAGGTGTGTTGCTTCGCCCTGAAGGGTATTATAATTGATAATGACTGGCGACATTCTATACATTATCCCGCTTATTACACGGCTCCTTGCCAAAATACGAAACAATATCTTCACACGGTGTCTCTTTTAACAATTACCATTCATAGTGTTGATCAGCAGAGAATTAGTGTGCCATAGACGTTGACGTCGCTTAGCAACCGGACACGCTGGGGTTGATAAGTTACCGGACTACTTGCGGAGTGCTTAGAAAGACATGAATCAGGCATCATCAAAAATCCACTTTCCTTGCCAGCGGTCTCGTTCGGTATGCATAAAAGTATCGACGGACCAATTGCAAACTACTGCAACTGCTGATGCCATCTCTCTATGTTAAAAAGTAGCTGCACCCAACCCAAACCAATCGTAATAAGTGTATACATGTCGATTATAGCGGACTACACCACCTCTTCTATTCCGCATGGAATTCAATTTCGATCAGAGAATTGTATTCCGATTGAGGCGTAGGCCTATATATGATTTATTCCGATTGAGTTGTTCTTCTTCAACTTCTAATCGGATCCGAAGTATCCATGTAAACGCGGCTAGTATCAAGGCATGCACATTTCTGCATGAACAATTCTGCAAGCAATTTGTGAAATTTGCAAATTGACAAACAATTAGCTCTGAGTGGCTAAGAAGTAGCTGCCGGCCTGTCCTGGGAGATCCTCAAAGCTGGGGATGTCCTCACAGCTGGGGACGGGGAGTGCCTGGCCAGAGATGTACTGGCAGGGGATGGGGATCGCCTGGCCTGAGAGAGCGTCCAGCATCATCTCTTCAAGGTCGATGCCCCCCGAGATCCCACTACAGGAGATCTCACCTGTAATGGGTGTCATCAAAAAATATTATTTATTATAGGCCTACAAATCAAAAATGAAAAATCTGTCTTCTAAATTAAGGAAATTATACTAGCAAATGAATAAACCATTACAAGAAACGAGTGAACGTAATAAGTGGTCGAAAGACTTTTCAACCACTGCCTCTGTCCCTTGACAGTTAGCTTTCGCCTGACAAACACATACTGGCCGGGCGGTGTGCAAAGCCCACACACAGAGCAGTCCAGTGTAGCGCGGTTGGTGCTTCCCACTTGCCATTGGCAGCGAGACCCTTGCGCCCCGTGCCGTGGTCGTGGGAGTGCTAGCGCTCCCTCTAGTGGAATGCGGGGGTGGTATTTTGACGTTAACTGGGCACACGTGACTCTCCTCAGTCAACGTATATCCCGGCTGGGAGAGGCTGCCATTTTAAGGGTTCTCATCCGTGATTTTCCCCTGTTGAAAATATAACCAGGTATAATGCCACTATGTTCATTCAGATACATATTTAGTGGGTCGTTATGTTAGTGTAATGTTATGTTTTGTGTGATGCATTTATTTTCATGCAAATGGTCAGTTAACATGTACCCCTGCTGGTTTTTAGAAAGCAAGTTTCCATTCATGCTCATGAAATGGAAACTTGATCTCTGAGCAATCGATTTCTGCGCGTTCTTTCTGGACAGTGCCATTTACGAACGACGTAAGGAGTGTTTCCTAAGAAGACTCCTAAGAGACCGGTCAGGAACCACGCCTATACAGGTAAACAACTTTGATTCTAAAGTCTAAACGTAGGCAGCTGTGTTCCAATATCCATACTATCCGTACTTGTTTGAGTACGTAGGGCGTTCCAATTAAGATCGGGCAAAAATAAGTGTACTGAAAGGACCCGGATGGTGTACTCGGTCAACGGTCAAACCGCAAAGTGTCGATCGATGTACACTTTTCGTACTCAACGGCAGCCATCTTAGCTACGTAGCGGAAGAGGGTGGAGCCAGGCTAAGCCTATGTCGGCGCCTTTATAGCTATAGCTATAGGCGTGAAGAGTTCAAAGCGGGATGTTTATTGCGCGTGTATATATTTATACACTTCCAGGATGTTCATTTCTGAAACTGCAAAATAGCACCAGGGAAAGTTTGCGCTAGAATACGCCTCCTCCTTTCGCCAAACCACCCCTTGGGGCGCAAGATCATTCCCTAATTTTCCGATGCGTGGCGCAGGAGGGAAAAGAACGCTCTGCGCCAGTTGCAAACTAGAAAACGACACATGCGCCAGTGAGAAAGTCAATTGCGCCGGATGCAAGATAGGGCCCATAGTGTGTTGCTGAATCCTCGGACTCCAGCCTTCCGAGTTGCACTTTTGACGTCACTTCCGATCTCGGAGCATTCATAGCGTTCCTGTTCATCATTGTGATTGTGATTGTGATTGTGATTGTGAACTGGCTAGTCCTTGTTTATTGTTAGCTACATTAGCCTCTTCAGCAAACCAGCCCGAAAACAACACAACTTAACATTGTATTGCACGCGCAGCAAGACCATGCATTGCATAAATTGGTGACCGGAATAAAGTAGCAATGTAATCAAGTGTGTAAGAGCACTTAAAATCAATGTTAAAATGACCAATGTGGTACAAATACAAAAAAAATATCTATCACTTCACGGGCGCAGCCATTTTGTTGAGAGCGTCACCACTGCTCTCGTTCTACTCTCTGATTTCCGAAAGATGAAGACAAATGCCACAAGAAAGCTGGGAGATCCTCAACTTTCGACTCGGAAGTCTGGCGTTCGAGGATTCAGGAACACGCCATTAAAGTAGAGGTTACGAATGACGTAGCGTAAAGAAGGCTCTAAGAAGGTTTCGGGAAACCGGGCCCTAATGTGCCCGGCATTAACTTGAATTTAAAGGAACAAAAAATTGGCCCACTTTATAATATCAAGTTGTGTGAGATCGATTTTGTTTCAATAAAGTATCATTATCAGTGGCGGCGCCAGAAATAATTTGTTGCAGTTGCTTAACAGTTGCTGTATGAATTCAAGAGGTTGCTGGTCAAAAAAAAAAACCTTGATCAAAACACCTGAATTTGGCAGAGGCACGGCTGGGAAGACATTTTCGGCACGGGTTGGGGTGGTTGCGGTCCCGTACAAGGCAAGTTTACAGTACAGTAACAACACAGACTAATCGCACCACTGTGATTGAGTGTGATCGTATCATTTGACAGTTCAACGTGCGCTATCTTTCTCCCTCTCCCTCACACACGCACAGACATAAAGACGTAAAGACATAGAACAATATAGTTCTCTCAATCAACAGCCCGTCAGCAGTCACCCAAGGTTAGCTGTCCTGTCAATAGTGGTGAATTGCACATCTCAGACCCACCGTCGCCACGGTACATGCCAAAGCATTCACATTAGTTGGACGATACGTCTCAAATGTAGGCCTATGTGGAACATTAATACAATAGTTGCTATTATTGTTGATACTATTATACTTCATAATACTTCTATTAAGGGCGGATCATACCAGGCTACGATAAACCCATCCTTTGGCATGAGCCAAACCTAGAATCTAGTTCTACTTCAAAACAAAATCACATGGGCCCCAAGTCAATATGCTGCGACGGGCAAACTTAATAACCAAACGGCCTACCTTAAATCGATGTCTTGATCACAGGACGTCTTGCAATATTCCACTTTAATCCATACGGTTTAACACACCAACATTGCTAGCAAGCATGTGCTAACATTGTATTGCTAATTCAGAACTGTGTAACCCCCCTCCGAACAACTGCCAAGTCCAACACAAGTCTGGCTATTAACGAGCCCATTCTCATTCCTCAGCCTCGCGATGGCGAGGCTGAACGACAGTCCAGTCACGGCACTGAAATGTTGACGCTACTCACTGATTATGCACTTAATCTGGTGATTCATATGACAGGAATGGTCGGTATGGTGACGGGTGTCGCATTCGGCCATAGGTTTAGTTGAACTTATTTAATACCATTTTACGGAAAATGGCATTATTTCAAAATATGTTTGTTTGAGTTTGACAAAAAATCAGGGGTTGCTCTGGGGTTTCTGAGTAATTGCTTGGAGTTGCTATAGCAACGGCAAGCAACCGCTTGGCGCCGCCCCTGATCATTATGTTACAAATATTTACAGAAATGCTCTTTTTGTTCATTTTTTATATTCTGCGCTTAATGATTGGGTAGGACGTAGGCGGCCGCAGTATGCGTCCGTAAGCTGTGTCCACAACCGCGATTCTGTTAGGCCACACTATGTCAAAAAAAACGTTGGTGTAATCTTTTAAGAAAGCAAGATTTGATTTTACCACTAAAGAAAGGATCAATGCCGACTACGATGACTCAGTCTCGTTGCCTTCAACCTTGTCCACATTAACCACCTCCAGTCCTTGACATTCAGCTCTCTTCATGCCTCTGAGTGAGCAGTTCTCCAGACTCGGCTGCCGCCTGCAGACTTGTCTACTTAGTCCAGTGCTTGCCCTAGCTCTTTAGCTCTCGGAGTCGGAGCTTGCATCCGGCACGCACGCTGGGAATTGAAAATGTGATGAATTCACATGTTGTTTAATTTTGGGGCAATTACTGTACTACCTATATCAGAGTCAACATGTAGGAAATAGTGGCCCACCCTACTCCGCAAAAGTCCACCCTCTTGAAAATCCTGGCTAGGCTATTGCGTAGCAAGCGCCTTCAGGCCACCGCCATCTTTAATAGAAGTGGAATGACTTCTAATCAACAAACAGATCGTGTGAGGGTTTCATTAAGCAATGACTTCATAATAATCTTATCTGCTTGGCAACAGTGCTTGAAGCTTTAGTTTGTAGTGCTAAAGTGTTTGCAAGCGCAACAATGGAGTATTTTGCCCATGTGCCTGAAACACTATAGCCACTCATAATTAAGACATACAGTTTACCTTGGCAGGCACATGGTAGGTACATGGCACTGACACACAGTCGATTTCTGCTGCAGCCACCATTGTGGGTGCACCGACACACACACACACACACACACACACACACACACACACACACACACACACACACACACACACACACACACACACACACACACACACACACACACACACACACACACACACACACACACACACATCTGTTGTACGCACGTGCCAACTCCCAAGGTTCATGTTGCTACGGAAATTACAGACCTGCCATGGTAACGTGCGGCGGGATGGGAAATACTGTTAGCGGTGTACAGAAAACAGCCTCAATGCACACATTGCTCAACTATCGTCACTATTCATATATACCTCACAGAAACATCTGCTGTACAAGTGCTTTGTGTTTTTTAAGTCTGTGTGTGTGTGTGTGTGTGTGTGTGTGTGTGTGTGTGTGTGTGTGTGTGTGTGTGTGTGTGTGTGTGTGTGTGTGTGTGTGTGTGTGTGTGTGTGTGTGTGTGTGTGTGTGTGTGTGTGTGTGTGTGTGTGTGTGTGTGTGTGTCGGTGCGCCCACAATGGTGGCTGCAGCAGAAATCGAATGGCTTCTGAATATTCTTAGCATTAGTCAGTTGTTTTTCAGTGTTAATTCTAACAGGACACAGTGTGTGCCAGCCAGCAAAAAACAAAATCAATTGTTTCCCCCCCTCATTGATTCCAGTGTGCAGTTTTCGACATGGCTATTCTATTAAATGTTAATTGTATGGAATTGTTCGAGTGTGCATTAATGATTTCAGGTTTCACAGTACTTCACAGCTACAGAGAGATTTAGTTTCACACGATCCCTTTAGTCAATATACTTGTTCATATTAAGATGACTCACTTACCAACCTAGACTAACCCGTCTATTCACCCATTCCATACCTATTACATTGTTTATATCCCCAATCCTCACACTTGATTTGTGTGTCCAGGTGTGCCATTTCTGTGATTTGTTGCCAGTGAAAGTTAATGATAAGCTCTACAGCACGTCAGGGCAGGTTTGATTGATGGCAGAAGTTGGAATTATATGAGAGTAATTTAGGCCTTTTCGAACAGTGTTTCCGGCAATCGGTTATTCAACTATCAGCACACCATAACACTGTGTTCCCTTTCACAATGTGAGTTTGATGAAGCAGTTATTCTACAGTCACTCAAAGAACCTGGGTGGAGTAGCAGACTGCTATGTACATTAAACAACGCTCAGTGGACTGTATCCTGTTTAGAGCGCCCAGGCAGGTAAATGCAATGCTCACTGACTTTGTAAAGAAATCTCCACGGCACAGTGGCTAAGTGCATGTTTTTGTGTATCTGTGCTGTGTGCCCGCTTGGTGATGTGTGTGCGTGTGGATGTTTGCATAAGGCCAATTTCATTAATAGAGCGCTCAATCACCTTTATGGTCCCAAAAGGTTTTTTAAGGGTCTACATTAAAAGCCAGAGTAGAGTTTGGGAACACTCACACACACACTATGCCCTACTTCCCAAAGGAAAAATCTTACCAAAACATCCCTATAAGGTAAAAGACAGAAAAGAGGAGTCTCTTTTTAAGTTGAGGCTTCTGTAAAATTGGCCCGGGCTGTTTTAATAAATGCAACTTGGGGGAGCAGCCGTAGGAAGGCTTTCCAACAACACGAGAATAGCAATATCTATTACTAATACAATGTCAAGAATAGCACAGCATCACAGCAAGGCCAAAGTAGTGATTTGGGTTACAGGGTTTCAGGTCAGCAGATCAAGTTATAAAACATTTCTCCAACTGTAAGCAGCCTGTGGCCAGCCATTCGGTTGGCTTTACTGAAACATGCATTCCCATTTCAGAGAGATTTCTATTGAAAATGGGTTGGTGTGTGTGTGTGTGTGTGTGTGTGTGTGTGTGTGTGTGTGTGTGTGTGTGTGTGTGTGTGTGTGTGGTGTGTGTGTGTGTGTGTGTGTGTGTGTGTGTGTGTGGTGTGTGTGTGTGTGGGTGGGGGGGGTGGGGGGGGGAGTGAGGTAGTAGCACTGAAAAAATAAAATTGACACAGAAAGTCGACCTCCAGCTGATTAATTTAAGAAAAGTACAGTAAGAAACAATGGTAAAGTAGGATTTTCAAACAAGCTTGGTGCAAGAAAAGCAAGGCTCTTGTGGTCTGCACTCTGTCTTCCTTCGTGAGCGATGTGATTTTAATGCACGGCATGCCATGGCATGCTATGGCATTTCTCATTGGTGGTAGGTTAAATTTAGCCGTTTGAGATAGCTGCCACTACTAGGGGTCACTACTGTGACACAAGCACACACAGACACATGCTGCATTCAACCCACCCCCCTCCCCCCCCCCCCCCCACACACACACAATACACAGACACACACAAACACCCACACACACATCTAGCCTTTTCTAAATGTGTGTGTGTGTGTGTGTGTGTGTGTGTGTGTGTGTGTGTGTGTGTGTGTGTGTGTGTGTGTGTGTGTGTGTGTGTGTGTGTGTGTGTGTGTGTGTGTGTGTGTGTGTGTGTGTGTGTGAGAGAGAGAGCGTGTGTGTGCGTGTGTGTGCGTGTGTGTGTGTGTGTCTGTGTGTGCATGTGTCTGTGTGAGTGCATGCCCTGCCCTTTCCAGACCTGTGACAACATTTTTACCGTGTGTGTCTTGCAGCTATTTTAAACTGGTCAGTTTGGCTTGGCAGAGGTCTGACTGAGCACATAAGGCTACAGTCACCGTGTGTGTGTGTGTGTGTGTGTGTGTGTGTGTGTGTGTGTGTGTGTGTGTGTGTGTGTGTGTGTGTGTGTGTGTGTGTGTGTGTGTGTGTGTGTGTGTGTGTGTAAAGGAGTGTGTGTGTGTACCTTCAAAATTCCCTAGAAGTCATTATGTTCTTCTGACAGGTTACGGCTGATGTGTGAGATGGGAACAAGAAACAGATAGAACAAAGACGAGAGAGAGAGAGAAGTGAGAGACTTGGAATGACAGTTAGTGGCTCATTTTAAAAATGAAATCCCTTACAGATGGCTGATTACCACTGGGCCCATCAGCAGTGGAAAAAAGCTCTGCTCCTAAATTGGTCTGAAAAAAGACAGTCCTTTTAAAGAAGAATGGGGAGAAAAGGCTTTTGTGAAGATAATAAGAGGAGATACATCCCCACGGTCTCTCCACAGTGCTATTGAATCATTAAACCGTCAACCTCACACACAACTACATTAAAATGGCTGTTTTGCTTTAAATGAAATGTTAAATGACAATTCATACAAAGCCCCCCAATCTACACCATGCATTAGTGACATTGTGTTGGCCTCATGTGTATTATCATATTATATACTATATCGATATGTAAATAGTTTCATATTTTTTATGCTCAGCTTTTGTATTGTATGTATGTGACACGCATGTTTCCACCGCTTTTAGGTTTAACGATCAGATAAATGGATGTAGGGAATACATTTCCCCTTTCCCTAATAAATGCAGAGATCTCACATAAAACATACAGAATTTTGAGGGGGGGTGGGGGTATGGGCATTACACGGTAATAGGCGTGTAATGGCTGCATTAATGCATGCGGTCCGTGGCAGATGTATGCACTTAATGGTGAGCCTCCGCTCTACATACGTTGACCCGAAGACAAACGGTGAGAGACGGGTGACATTTATTTATCTTCCCCACAGCCCACGTCATTTGATTTACATCACAATGTCACGTCTCAGAGTCAATCGTATTGCCGGCAGCTGCGCGGTCTGGGTCAGCAGCAGCAGCAGCAGCCCACACAGCGAGGCGGGGACCGGCTCCATGCGGTCGCAGGCGCTCTCGTCTCATAGCCGCCCGGCCCTCCTCTGCCTTTCCCAAATCAATTTGATTCCGATAAGCGAGGTTGCGATGCAATTTACGATGATTCGATATCGACTCGGTGAGGGATGTTTCCGTTATTTGACCAATTCTCAGATAATCAGTGCTTTGAATTGTAAAAGGACCTTTATCATCCACAAAAAAGTTTGAATCCCGACTGTGGTCCTTTGCTAGACGTTATTCCCTCTCTTCTTCAACCCACTGTCCTGTCTCTCTCTTCACTGTCCTGTCTCTCTCTTCACTGTCCTTTCTCTCTTCACTGTCCTGTCTCTCCTCACTGCCCTGTCTCTTTCTTCAGTGTCCTGTCTCTTTCTTCAGTGTCCTGTCTCTCTCTCCACTGTTCTGTCTCTCTATTTACTGTCTTGGCTCTCTTCACTGTCCTGTCTCTCGCTTCATTGTCCTGTCTCTCTTCTCTGTCCTGTCTCTCTTTACTGTCCTGTCTCTCTTCACTGTCCTGTTTCTCTCTTCACTGTCCTGTCTCTCTTCAGTCTTCACTGTCCTTTCTCTCTTCAGTCTCCTGTCTCTCTTCACTGTCCTGTCTCTTCACTGTCCTGTCTCTCTCTTTACTGTCCTGTCTCTCTTCACTGTCCTGTTACTCTTCACTGTCCTGCCTTTTACTGTCCTGTCTCTCTTCACTGTCCTGTCTCTCCTTACTGTCCTGTCTCTCTTCACTGTCTGTCTCTCTTCAATGTCCTGGCCATTGAATGACTGAGCCAATGAAGATCAATTAGAAAACCCTTTTTATGGTTCCCAGCCATATTGGCCACACATTCACAGGGCAGTGAGGAGGCAGGACAGGGCACTGCATAGTGCTCCCTGGCCTTTCAGATAAGCTCATCAATCAGTGAAATTACATAGAGAGATGAGGGATGAGGCTATGAATGTGTGTATATGGAGGGCTCGATGGGGGTGGGGGCGAGGTTATTAGGGGGGTATGTTCTCTGCCCTCCAGACCTGTTGCTGGAAGTGTTTCCATAGGGCATTGTGTATACATGTCCCAAAGTGGAGTGTGTGCATGCGTGCGTGCATGCGTGCATTTGTGCGTGTGTGTGTGTGTGTGTGTGTGTGTTTGTGTGTGTGTGTGTGTGCCTGTGTGCGTTTTTGTACCCTATAAAATAAGGGACTGCAGAGGAGGTGGCATGTAGCTGGTAGTCTGACAACTGTTTGTCTTAAGAGAAGATGGAGGAACTGTGAAGTGACAGGAACGACTGGCCGGCTCAGGACACTCCGGCGTGTGTGTGTGTGTGTGTGTGTGTGTGTGTGTGTGTGTGCTTCTAGGTTTGTAAGCATTCCGGAGAGCTAGATTGATTGATAGATAGATTGATTGATAGATTCATAGATGGATAGTTGTGAATTAAAATCCTTTGCACGTAATAATTACACTATTTAAAAAGTCTGAGAATTGTGACTTGGTTGGTCTATTACATGAGAGCTCCTCAGCCTGGATGTATTGTTGTTTCTCATGTATTGTTGGATGTATTGTTGTTGTACAGGAACTGCACTTGGTCATATAACTGTGTTTTCGTTCATTAGCGGATGGGTCGACATGCGCGTGTGTGTGCTTGAGTGAAACTGAAGGGATACAGGTGTCTGTTGGCCCCTTGATGACGCAGGCACATAACCCCAGTGGTAAGTGGCTGCGTGCGTGTGTGTGGGGGTTTTCTGTGTGTGTGTGTGTGTGTGTGTGTGTGTGTGTGTGTGTGTGTGTGTGTGTGTGTGTGTGTGTGTGTGTGTGTGTGTTTTGTGTGTGTGTTTGCGTGCTCATGTGTGTTTGCGCACTCATGTGTGTGTGTGGGTCCTGCCATGTGGGACTACTCCAGTTTTTCTCTAACCGTGGCTGTTTGTCACAGACCTGCAGTCATTAGACCACCTTCCCACACAGAAAAATAGGTGGGGTGGGGGGGGAATCCTCAGGTGGTTTGGGGAGAACCTGTTACATGGCTCCGTTCAACATGTCAGCTGCTACACTTCAGCTCACGTCATTGCCGGTGGAGACGGCAGAGCTTGAAACAGAAGAACAAACAACATCTTATTCTTCCCATGTTGTCAAACAGCACACAACCTTCATGGGTCTGTGAAGCAGTGCATCTGGCAGCTGCCTTGTTACCATGGCATGAGCAAAACACACACACACACACACACACACACACACACACACACACACACACACACACACACACACACACACACACACACACACACACACACACACACACACACACAGACACACTACCGCGGAACGCAGCAGCAGTAATTTATGCACAGAGAGAAACAGTGACTCCTCGGTTAATTGTCGTCTTTGTTGTCTGTTTCCCCTGGTTTGGTCTGTTCCCCTGAACAATTACCGGAGCCGAGCGTCTCCGCTCCGCTCTTCAATGATCCATTTGGTTAATTGACCCCAGTTGAAGACGTTGGTGAGCAGAAGCACCGGAGATGGCGCACGCTTTAGGGCCTCGGCTGGTTGCCGGAGGCCTCATGATTGTCCCCCTTTCCCCCTTTGATTCTGTGGTTTCACGCCTCCTCTTAAAGCCTGGATCACCCCCCCCCAACACACCACACATCCCCCCGCCCCTTTTTAATTCATACCCAATCAAATTGCCCGAGATCAAATTGAGCATGCGGCGATGCGTCACACCTGACACTAATAAGAGAGTGATAAAGCTCTTTAGTGAAATGAGTGGCAGGGCGGTGCAGAGGTGAGTCTTTTTTTAATGATTGTGATTATTCCCCATGAAGACAAAAATAGCAAAAAAAATCCCATGAAGGTAAACAATGTTGATGGATAGATGGCTGCAGAGAGGAAGCGCTGGATGGAAAGATGGCTAGCCATCCCCGTTATTGATTTCTATACATCTCCCATTTCTTTCATGTATTCAATCAGAAGTCATTCAGCCAGTCACTACATGCCACAGCCAGCAGAGAACGCCCCGCACTTGATACGCTTTTGTACGGCTCGCTCCCAACCTCTCTGGCCGCTCTGTATGATTTGTAATTAAAAGCTCACATTCACCCAATCATGTTCACGCACACTGACTGAGGTGTCGACCGCGAAGCTTGTGTGGCTAGAGATGGATCAAAAGAGAAACTATGACAGAAAACCCATAGAGATGATGCAGGGTGTGTGTGTGTGTGTGTGTGTGTGTGTGTGTGTGTGTGTGTGTGTGTGTGTGTGTGTGTGTGTGTGTGTGTGTGTGTGTGTGTGTGTGTGTGTGTGTGTGTGTGTGTGTGTGTGCGCAGAGGATCCTGCTCAAATGTAAGCATTAAGGGATGAGTCGGTGAACTCATCTCCTTTGTGAAATACATTCAATTGAAATTTCCACAATGATAACAAGGTATGCGATTGGCTGAGTGTTCAAATTAAGATTTCACATCGAGAAGCTGTGTGAGTGTTTTCATGTATGGGTGCGTGGCATGCGTGTATGTGTGTGTGTGTTTGCGCGCATGCTCTTTTGTGCTTTTTATGTGTCATTGTGCTGATGCATGCCTGTGTGTGTGTGTGTGTGTGTGTGTGTGTGTGTGTGTGTGTGTGTGTGTGTGTGTGTGTGTGTGTGTGTGTTTGTGTTTGAGCTATGCGTGTTCATTATTAGTGGGTGTGTCAAAAACGGAAATCAGTGATTCATGCATAGATGGAACAAGGTCAAGGAGATTAAATTAAAATTAATAACAAGGCAGAAACAAGGACACGAAGAGAGAGAGTGAGAAAGAGAAAGAGATAGAGCAAGATAGGAGGGACAGAGGGAAAAAGCGAGAGACAGTGCAAGAGAATGAGTGCGCTTCACTGTGGAGAGGTGAGGAGGCAAGGGAAATGGGAGAAGGGGTGGGGGAAGAGAAATGGGCAGTCCCTGGACTGAATCCTGCCCTATCAGAGAGAAGTGGGCGGGGCTTAGCAGTCAGGAAGGAGGGTGCAGACAGACGAGAGGCACAGAGAGAGGTAGAGAGAGGTAGAGAGAGCCGGAGCGTGTGTGAGGGAGAGAGAGAGAGAGAGAGAGAGAGAGAGAGAGAGAGAGAGAGAGAGAGAGAGAGAGAGAGAGAGAGAGAGAGAGAGAGAGAGAGAGAGAGAGAGAGAGAGAGAGAGAGAGAGAGAGAGGAGAGAGAGAGAGAGAGAGAGAGAGAGAGAGAGAGAGAGAGAGAGAGAGAGAGAGAGAGAGAGAGAGAGAGAGAGAGGTGTAGATAGGTAGAGGTAGTCAGACAGAGAGATGCAGTGTCACAGTCTGCATCGGTGCATTGTGTGTAGAGCTGCTCCTCAGGGACCATGTTGTGCTATGGAGCCACATCGCAAGGATTCCCAGTGCTGTGAGCGGGGGCACACAGATACAACTTAACCTTGAATCGGCCGCAGGAGCAAAGCGTTCCCTGTCCGGAGCAGAGGATCAGTGAATTGTTGTGGCATTGCAGCGTGGGGAAACACAAGCCGGAACGGGATCCCGGCTACACCGTCCAGGTTTCTAGGAGTGGAACACCTTTATACTGCCGGGTTCGGGGGAACTTTGGTTCAGTAGGTGCCTAGTGCCGACCTGCAGCTGGGCTCGGAACGGAGAGAGTCGCCTCACATCTGGTCCCGTTCCAGGTGTTCCTCGAGAGCGGGTTTTGGGTTGTTGGGACACACCTTTGGAGACAAAACCAGAACAAGACTCTACAAGAAACTTCTGCACCAACACCAGAACCAGCCTCTTCTCAGCGGGGGAGGGTGGGGGGGAGTTTGGGAGCGCAGTTGTCCCCCAGGAGACTGGAGTCTACATAACCTTGGGACCGGTTGTCTCAGAGCCACAAGACATGTCGGAGCCAGCCAGGGAGCGTGTGCACAGCAAGAAGGCTGGGATCCGGGCGGCGGTGATCCTGATCGGACTCCTGCACAAGTCTCGCCGGGCCAAGGAGAGGGAGAGAGAGCGGGACAGGGAGAGGGAGAACGAGCAGGAAGGCGAACGGTTGGTCCAGTTATGTCCATGTGTGTGTGTGTGTGTGTGTGTGAGTGTGTGTATGTGTGTGTGTGCATTGGGGGGGAGCTGTTTTGGGTCAAGGCAGAGAGGCTGGCTATGCCCATGTCTATGCTGCAATGTCCGATAAGGGATTTTTAAGAGAACTTTGACTGCTGGAGTGTGTGTGGGTGTTAATCTTGAGTTGGCTGAGTTGCTTAATGACTTGCTGATAGCTAACTCTGTTGTCTTTTTATTATCGGCGGCTCTATATACATTGCCCTTGGGTACCTATTTGGTGTGTGCGTGAGAATGTGTGTTTGGTTTGTGTCTGTTGCTTGTGTGTGTGTGTGTGTGTGTGGTTGTGTGGTGTGTGTGTGGTTGACAAGTACAGTATATGTGGGTCAGGGGATGTGCAGGGGTAGACGTGTGAGATTGATAGATATGTGTAAGGTCAATTGGTTTTTGTTGGGCGACATGGCAAAAAGAAAGAGCAGCGAGAAGAAGGTATAACATGGCTTCGGTACCTCATTTGGACACGTAGAATCCTGTTCTGAGAAAGAAATGTAGGAAGAGGTAAGATAAAGCAGAAGAGAATAAGGAAAAGTGCAGAGGTGTGCTTTCACTGTCTACCAACACTGTGCCTCCTTGCTTTTGCTAGCTATTTCCCTGCCATGAGTCTCATCCAGAACACAGCGAGGCATAATGAGCACGTGTCTGAACATACACGTACGGATTTAGAATGACATAGCACTATGCCACACACACAGCGACGTCTTCCTCTTTGATCAAAGTCTTGCTTCGTCACTCTTGGGGCTGCAGAGGGAAAACTGTCGTCAATCATGAATTTTGTATTTTTAATGGCTGCATGAGGGATAATGCTATCTGGCTCCTTCTGTTCTATGCTCTGAACCAGTCCTTTGGTTCCCCTGCCAGGCATGGGAGGTGGCCCCTGTAGCAGAGAGATGTCATGCTTTAGTGCCCACTAGGCCACTGTACACATGGGGGCCACTAGGAAATTAAAGTGCCTTTGTAACGATTACAAGCTTGTGGCACCTAGCCAAACAATCTCACTGTCGCTAAACTCATGTCTCTGAGGCACAACCTGCAATGATGAGTCTGGAAACAATTGTACATCAGAGCTTCACATGAGAAGGATAAAAACAATATATAATATAAAATAATATATTTTAAGAGTCAACATTGTCAGTCTATATTTGTTGTGAAATAATGTTGGTTCAATTTGACCATGAAGGTTGGGGAGACTAATATTTTAATTTATGGCAGGCTTTCATGGCGGGGTACTAAATCCTGTTTTAAGTATGAGGAAGTTACCCCTACTTCACACACCACCGTACATACACTGGTTGACTTCTTTATTATTATGGTTTGATTTCCATCATGGCACTTCCCTGTAGCAATCACATCTGTTAAATCATTAAATGGCCACATACAAGCTTTGCTGTTCCTTAAAGGCACTGTTCGCAATGTCGTAGTTTTGGCTAAGTTTCTATCCGGTTGGCACCCCCCTTCCTCCTCCCCACATCACCATAAATGACTCCTGTCTGTTTTACCTGTCAGCTTTCGTTCTTCAGCTCTTTTCTTTCACTTAGCACTTTGTACTTACATATTGTGTAAGCCGTTCCTGGCAGCACGGGGTTCGGACCTGTTCCGCCATTGTCAGTCAACAATGCAATACTGCTGCCGGCCCCTTAACGTGCAGAGAGGACCGCCTCTTTGTGGTGTTTTCTCTCGTGATTGGATAAAGTTGGAACAGGATACCAGAAAATGTGTCTTCCGTTTACTGCAAAGCGGAGCAACTGGGATAACTATTTAACTCGACCAATTTCTCCACATCAGTGACGGCTGTTGAAAATTACAGCTATTTAACAAATGTTAAAAAAAAAATATATTGCTTACAGTGCCTTTAACCCTTCCATGTGGCTGTGCTGAAGTCGCACCTCTATCCCCTGTTTGATGTGTGGCGGCCTTAGCACTAGCTTACTGCCATCAGGGCAATCGACATGTGCAATGAGACGAAACTCCTGGGAGCCTGGGAACCGGCCACCTGACAGCAGTGTGTAGGGCTGGCAAGACAACCTGAAACCACCATATAATCCCTCCTTCATAGGCACGTAAACACACATACACACAAACACACAAACACACACGTGATGTGAGCACACACACACACGCACACAAACTCATGCACATACACACTTCTTTTGACCGCCTGTTTTTGTTCCTTTGAATCGATTAATATGCATGCCCACACACACTCACTCGCAGACACACAAACACAGCCCCCTGCACGCACCTCTTGCTAGTGCCTGTTTTTGTTGCTCAAATCAATTAGCGTTCCCACTCCGCTAGCAGGCATATGGGTGCTGTGCAGAGTAGTTTGGAGGCTCTGTGACGAGGCCAGGGCCTAGTCGGCTTGTGGTATTCCTGTGTGCCACAGAGAATAGGTTGTGTCACTGATTAGTCATGTACTTTGGCGGTCAAGCCCTGTCCCACAATTAATTGCCAGGTATAGCCTGAAGGATGGCGTATCTGTAACATGACATTCAAACCATAACTCACGCTGTGTGTGTGTGTGTGTGTGTGTGTGTGTGTGTGTGTGTGTGTGTGTGTGTGTGTGTGTGTGTGTGTGTGTGTGTGTGTGTGTGTGTGTGTGTGTGTTTGCGTGCGTGCGTGCGTGCGTGCGTGCGCAAGTAGCATTTTAATTTCAGACGGTTGAGATTAAAGCTTTCAATGCTTATTCATTCACATCCACACACACACCCACACACACCTCCACACACACACACACATACACACACCCTGTTACTCTACATATTGCTGTGTCCGTCGATGGGCCTTGGCCACGTCACATCATTACTAAATGCCAGACCAGTCACAAGTTCAGCATGTGTGTAAAACCCCCAGGTTCTGGGTCTGTTGTCGTGTATTACAGCTACCGTAATCCACTGATTTATTCACTTTGTTTTCACATTATGCCTTCTTATATAGACAAATGTTACGCAGCAACAGTAGGTTTGCATGACGTAAACCAATATTCTCTGGTTTGTTCTTTGGTTAGCTCTTCTCTGCCATCATGGGTTCGATACCGTTGTCGCCCTCACTTTTCACAGCAGACATGGCAGCGGAAAAAAACATATATAAACACATGCAACACATACCTGCATGCACACACAGGCACACTCTCACACGACACATGTCCACACATGCACACACAAACCCACACACACACACACACACATAACACATTATGGGTGTTTGCCCTCTATTAATTTGAACAGCAGGGGGCCGTCTGTGTCTGAGCTCAGCTCCATCATTTCAAAAACCATTCATCCCAGCTTCAGATGTGTTGTAGAATGCAACACGTATTTTATTTCATAGCTAGTATGCAGTGCACACACACCGTATGAGAGAGCAAGATGACCCGCTGACTCTCGGCTGGGTCGGGAAAACGCAGGTCCGCACCCTGTTTGAAAGCGTCATTTTGTCTCTGGGCCACCGTGGCCTTTGGTCCAGAGGGATGGTTGTGTAGCTGTGCCCGGGGCGTCGGGGAACGAGGGAGGCACTATATTATGCCTGGCCGTGCTTTCTACGAAACTTGATACATGCGGTGAGACACTGAACGCAACCCAAATGTAACCGATTTAATGACTCGCGAAACCTAATAACGGCTCTTCAACGGGCGTCGAATGATGATGATATACTTTTATTAATCCTGATGAGGGAATTCAATCTCACTGAGGCAGCTCCTAGCTCCTAGCTGTCTGCCTCACCGAATGCTGTCCGGGAACCAACTCCAGGGTAGGGCCCGGGTACCAGCTTCACGGGTAGGGACCCGGGGACCAGCTCCATGGGTAGGGGCCCAGGTACCAGCTCCAGGGGTAGGGCCCGGGTACCAGCTCCAGGGGTAGGGCCCGGGGACCAGCTCCAGGGTTAGGGCCCGGGTACCAGCTCCAGGGGTAGGGCCCGGGTACCAGCTCCAGGGGTAGGGCCCGGGTACCAGCTCCAGGGTGAGGGCCCTAGCCTGGGCCTGGGAGTGTTTAGAAAGAGTGTCTATTGTTGCGTGGGAGGAAACCAGAGCCCCCGGAGGAGACCCCCGGTGAACACAGGGAGAACACACATACTCCATTCAGAGAGATCCCCCTCCACCCCCCCCACCCCCAGGGCTGGAACCCAGGACCTTCTGGCTGTCAGGCAGCAGTGCGGACCACTCAGATGGACTTTCGGCCAAAAACAACAGCGTCATTTGACGTGTTCAAATTAATGTGTAGTTGCCTTTCCTGTCTTCCTTCCCAGAGCATTGGGCTGGAACCTTGGATTGTTTGTTCTCTTGTTCTATACACAGAGCTCTGCCTCCTGGTCTCCCACTGCATCTTACATGCCTCTTTCCTCACCCCAAACCACTTTACACCCACTCTTTGTTAGTATCTCTTTGTATTCCCACCCCAATCTTAATCTCTCTCTCTCGCTTTCTCTCTCTCTCTCTCTCTCACCTTGAAGCTTAAACTGAACAAAGCGAGTTGGCAGTAACTGTGGTAACACTCCTTTGGCTACGTTAACACGTCAGTCTCACGCGTTGCGTGTTGGTCCCAAAGCAGCCGGGGCCACATGGAGGCCAGAGGGCCATTTCCTTGTTTTTCCCAACCCAGCCTTAATGTCTCTCTCTCTCTCTCTCTCTCTCTCTCTCTCTCTCTCTCTCTCTCTCTCTCTCTCTCTCTCTCTCTCTCTCTCTCTCTCTCTCTCTCTCTCTCTCTCTCTCTCCTCTCTCTCTCTCTCTCTCTCTCTCTCTCTCTCTCTCTCTCTCTCTCTCTCACACTCTCCACTGGTGGAGTGGAGGGCTCCACATTCACTGCCTTGCACGCATGAATAGTGCACATACACATACACACGCACACACATCTCACACCAAACATACACATGAACACAGACTCACACACTGACAAGGTACACAGATACAAACACACACACCAATTGAATGTGTCAATGCGATGAATACGTCAGATTGCATACTATCTCAAGAGTTTAAATGTTCTGTGTGTGAGTGACGGTGTGTTTCTGATATGTTTGTGTGTGCGTATGTGTGTGAGTGCGGTTTGTTTGGCTGTTTGTGTGTCAGTCAGTGACAATGAGCCAGGCTGTAATGGATGAGGTGGCACCGTCTCTCTAACAAGTGCCCAGAGGCCCACCGAAAGACAGCCCTACTTACCCAGCAGTATACCCGGATTGGAGAAGAGCTATATTTAGCCACGCGAGATTCAATAATTCTCTCTCTCTCTCTCTCTCTCTCTCTCTCTCTCTCTCTCTCTCTCTCTCTCTCTCTCTCTCTCTCTCTCTCTCTCTCTCCTCTCTCTCTCTCTCTCTCCCTCTCTCTCTCTCTCTCTCTCTCTCTCTCTCTCTCTCTCTCTCTCCTCTCTCTCTCTCTCCTCTCTCTCTCTCCTCTTCTCCTCTCATTTCCCCGTCTGCCTGGCTCTACCCCCCCCCCCGTCCTGGTATATCAATCCATCCCTTAACTTCACATGGTTCTCTGTGTCCACGTACCTGTTCCTGCTCCTCCGACTGGACTAATGTATTTAAATGGTTTGTCCTGTCCTTCTGTAAAACCTGCACGGGTTGTAGGCCCTGCCCCCGACCAGAAAAAAGGCTGAAGTGCATCTCTATTGAAAGGGAGACAGACAGGGGGCCACTACGTTGACAAACCAAAATACTCTTGTCCTTCTTTTTTCCTTCTTCTCCATTGTTGACTGATGGCAGGGCTGTTGACTTGAGCCCTGGGGTTGGACTGGGTATAGTTAAAGCCTCATCCTCATATCCCCCCCAGGGGGTTAACAGCAGCAGCAGCAGCCATCTTGGATCGAAGTGGCTGCCAAGCTTAAGTTACATCATAACGGAGATATATTTGTATATATATCGTCAACGATATATATATATGTTACTTCCTATATCTCTGGAGATATAGGAATGTGGCCTAGTCTACGTTGAACCACAAAAGGCTAAATAATTATTCTTTGCCATCAGGGTGATTCATAATTAATCAAAGACATGGGACAACAATACTAATTATGCACCAATGAGAACCAATCAGCCAGAATATTGACTCAAAAGATGTGAAACAATGTCGGCAAACAAGTTGGGTTTAACCAGCAGTCCCATGGAGGAACAGACACAGCAGTATAAAGTATATAGTTGTCTTTTTGAAGTTAGAGACATTCCCAGCATCCCTGCTTCCCTCCTGTCAAGTTGTCGTGTCCAGACTCCCTCACCCGTGGATTTCAAATCACTAACAGCCTATCAGTTCAAAGTAAAAGACACCAAGACTGACCCCCCCCCCCCTCTGGAAAAGCTGCTTTCACCCCCCCCCCCCTCTGAAAAGCTGCTTTCACTGTCTGTGGTGGTGGGAGCGGGGCTTTGACAAGAGAACATGGAGGATGTACACACTGAGGGATGTTGGCTCTGGCTGAACGCAGAGCCGCGGCTGACCTTATGGAGACCCCTTCCTCATTGGCCTCATCCTCATTCTCAGTTAATAGTCTTTTAAAAGACGCTCCTGGCCGAGTATCCATTTGTACAAAGCATCCACACAATGTTCATCGCAAGTAGCACTTTCCACTCAGGGATTTCTATGTATGTGTATGTGTTTTTGTGTGTGTGTGTTTGTGTGTGCCTGCCTCGGCCTGTGTGTGTGTGTGTGTGTGTGTGTGTGTGTGTGTGTGTGTGTGTGTGTGTGTGTGTGTGTGTGTGTGTGTGTGTGTGTGTGTGTGTGTGTGTGTGTGTGTGTGTGTGTGTGTGTGTGTGTGTGTGTGTGTGTGTGTGTGTGTGTGAGCTAGGTTCAGGGGCCTTTGGGACTCCTACTATGACAAAGGGCGGTGTAACTAAACTTGACTTGGGAGAAGAGACGAGGGGCACTGAACGTTTGCTCCCTCCTGCATGGGATTACAGTGAGGAGTGTACCGGGATCATAATGCATTTAAGATCACGGGTTAATCAATGCGTTCTACTGCATGGGGATTCATAGGAGTCCTGATTATTGTAGAACACTATCTCTACACCCTTTCTTTGCAGTGTGAAAAGTGCCCTCTGGGTCGATCTGGTCAGGGAGTGCAGAGATGAATGCACTGAGAGTGGCCTTAGGTTGAAGATAGTACGCACTGTGTCAATACAAACACAGCTGGCCCAACAACCACAGTTCTGCTTTCTTCCAACGGTTTGAAGACAAAAAAACCGTTGGAAGACTCTAGAATCTCGCTCTAGAATGTCCTCTCTTCTTCCATTTCTGCTTGTTCCTATTTTTTCATCCATTGATTGATGAAATGACATTACATTAAACCATCAGTGTTGACTTCTGGCGAGCCCCCTCTCCCATTTCGGCACCGCCCTCCCGGCTCTCACCACAAGCCCTCTCTCTCTCTCTCTCTCTCTCTCTCTCTCTCTCTCTCTCTCTCTCTCTCTCTCTCTCTCTCCTATTAGCCGACA
>OLKM01000725.1:169174-184174 GCA_900291075.1 Melanogrammus aeglefinus
ACACACACACACACACACACAAACACAGACCAACACACACACAGACACACACAAACACAGACACACATACAGACACACACACCCACACACACACACACACACACACACACACACACACACACACACACACACACACACACACACACACACACACACACACACACACACACACACACAAAACATTTGCAGCAAACATTTTACTCAAATTGAGTTAACTCAATGACTCTGTTGATCAAATTACGCTAGAATCAACTATAATCAGTCAAAGATGGTTGCAAGCAAAATGTTGCATTATATTAGGTCTACCCACAGCATATCTTGTTATTGTAATTTGGTTTAAGGATGAATAATAATATTAATAATGATAACAATTATATGAATAATAATAATAAAAAGAATAGTATGACAATACTATTCTTAAAAAATAATGGTGTAAACTTTAATAATAATATTTGGGTAACGTTTAGAAATATATAAATATTGCATTAATAATCGTCATTATTATTATTATTATCATCAGAAATAAAATAAAATATGAAACGTTATAATAATATCAGTGTTTCCTCCAGTACTGTGTTGTTAAGGCGGCCGCCTTAACAACAAAATACTGAATACGTTTCTAATAATACGTTAGAATTATTTGTTTACTTTTTAAGATTACTATAAATTTGAAAATAATGCCATTAGTTATTTGTGATGGTAACCAAACTTCCATGAGATTGAAGCGGCCCTAAAACAGAAAACCTAGCATGAAAACTCAGCTTCAGATCACTCTCCACGTGAACTGTGCTCTAAAGACGCAGGAGGACAGCACCAAGCTAAATAATAAAAGTCTTTCATGTCTGCTCCGACTATTTATAAATCATGCCCACAGGGAAAAATATCATGATTAACTCTGGTTCAGAATTGATGAGCATCAAATACATGACATGATTCCAATTCATGACCAATTTGGATGCAGACGGACGTGTCTGGAACTTATTTCTCCATTCTGAGCACATGGAAACGTAGCGCTAGCCTGCCGCCGTCTCAATGTTTTCCTGCTGCTAATCAGCGGCTCTCCATTCCCCGTGTGGCGCTCTGCCTCCCACTGTTCTCCGACGCCGCACGGCCGCTCTCTCTCCCCCTCGTCTCTCTCTAGTGCTGCAGCGCACCGCCGTGCCGGGCCTGACCCTCATCCTTGGTGTTTGGCCTGGACATAATCAAAGAGTAGGACATTACTGTGTGTTGACACCAGGGAAAAGGAAAACATTTTTATTTCAGTAGAGAGAGAGAGAAGAGAGAGAGAGAGAGAGAGAGAGAGAGAGAGAGAGAGAGAGAGAGAGAGAGAGAGAGAGAGAGAGAGAGAGAGAGAGAGAGAGAGAGAGAGAGAGAGAGAGAGAGAGCAAGCTCTGGGTCTCACCTCCTGAGACAGAAACAGAGGGAGAACCAGTTGTGTTGATATCGATTCAATAACACAAAGAAAAGCAAGGCTACAGCAACAACAGAGCTCAGACCGTCGCAGTCTTACCCTCTCATTATACAAACAGGATGATACCAGTTAGTCCACCCGCCAGAGCCTCTTCTCCATTTTCCACCTGCTTCTCTCTCACCATATACATCTTGGAGACAGACAGACAGTCAGACAGACAGTCAGACAGACAGTCAGACAGACAGTCAGACAGACAGTCAGACAGACAGTCAGACAGACAGTCAGACAGACAGTCAGACAGACAGTCAGACAGACGGATAGACAGACTGAGGCAACGAGCCAAGATGTATTCAGTGAGAGAGAAGCAGGTGGAAAAGGGAGGCTAAGGAGGGATAGACTGACTGGTACCATCCTGTTTGTATAATGATGACTGGGAGAGAGACCCAGGGAGGCCCCCAGGGGGGCCCCCAGGGGTAGGGGTCTGAACCAGCTTTGGCTCTTCACAGGTCAGTGGAGGCTTTCACCAGGTGGCGTCCTTACCCACAGCTAGCTTCTCTAACCTCTAGACACACACAACTCCAGCCTCTTTGATGGTTTCATTGCTCTGGGCCCCATTGGGAGGCTCACACGTGGTTCAATGATATTGTATTATTTCCTATTATATGTTCTATTCAAATATATTTGTTGCGTTTTCCTCAACATTGCAAGTGAACATGTTTTTCTATTCTTTTATTTTTCCATTATGTTCTAGTCTATTTGTTGAGTCTCCCTCAACTCTTCAGTGAAACTCTCCCACCCTTTTTTTTTTATATATTATTTTATTCATTGAATTCCCCGAGCCTCTACAGTGGCGCTCTGTACTTGGAAGCAGATCTCTTCTTCAAACATTGTCCAGGTTTTGGCGCGGCCTGCAGCCGCCATAGCAGAACAGAGTGTGCAGAGACAGCGCCGCATTGTGAGAGTGCTGCTGAGTCCTGTGGAAAGTTCTGGTGAGGTGTGCGTGAAGCGTGGTTCTGAACCGTGGACTCAACAGACATCCCCTTATGCTGCACAGCGGATCAGGAGGAAGTCTGGGGAAGTCTCACAGGGACTTACTACTTGTAACACGGTAATCCTGCCCGAGCTCGTCGCTTGCCACCGACGGATAAACGTCACTTACTTCTGTATTATACAAACAGGAATGTTCCTCGTCGGTTTGACATTTTGTTCCATGCCCTGTTTATAACCTTCAAATGGAAAAGGAAAGGAGCAAAGTAAACAAGTGACAAGGAGGTGGAAAGAAAAGAGAAAGGATGAGGTAGACCAGGGGTTCTCAAAGTTTTAACAGCTGAGGGCCAATTTAGGAACCCAAAATTTGACTGAGGGCCGCCAAAGGGAAAAAAAATAGGCGGGAAACGCCGTCAGCATCCCAGTGGTGAAAACCATTGCACCGTGGACCTCTGGGAGGGAGGTCAAGTGAGGTCTAAATCACGAAACTGAGGTTCATCCTTTCAAAGTAATGTACAGTCGGATTACAACTAACAAATGTAACAGGATTTAATTGAAAGCTAGAGAGAGTCGACTTTTCTCTTTATTTTTATTTAGTTTTGTTTAAATTAATACAGTATTTGTATGTCATTGCGGGCCACCAGGAATGTTTCTGCGGGCCGCCATTGGCCCCCGGGCCGCACTTTGAGAACCAATGACGTAGACTGATGGATGTGGAGGACCATTTAATAGATGGACTGTCAAATGAAAATGTTCACTCAGATAAAAAAATACTATTGTTCTCCGTATATATTGCGCCTCCCAATGAAAGAGGATCTCACAAGCTGAACAATATTTCACAGATGGGTTTTTTGCCTTTATTTTGGATGAGCCATAGCAACCAGTATATACTGTACATGCCTGAGGGCTTTATAACAGAAACACAAGATCACTCATCTAGCTTGGCAGTTGATTAGGATAGGTCTCAAAAGATCACCTGCAACAAAAACACCCCTTTTTATCTTCCAAAAAATCACATGATAACATCAGGCTGGACTGGCACACACGTTTCTGAGGTATTTGTGTACATGTGTGGGCCAGAGAGTGTGTGTTGCGCTGCGGTCCCACTTGACTCTGTTCAACTGTCGGTAATGGAGAGTGTGTGTCATGGTATTTCATGCTAATGACTGGAACAGAAGTGCCATGGTATACACTTCACATCAACACTCCATTTAGACTATTCATCTGCCCCTCGATCAATGCACGGCCAATTGCGGTTCATGAAGTCACTTCCAACTCCGATAACACTCGTGTCAAGACAAACATGCGATTCTTTCTATAAGCTTGCCTTTATGTGTGGAGAATGTGCGGCCGGGATGTAGTCTCTTGCAGCGGCTAATGTATTTAGCATTGGCAGATCAATCTTTTTCTATCTTAAGCTGGTCTGTGTTTGCCATGGGGCACACCAGCAGGCGAAATGACAGCTCCCATCCATCTGAATTTACACTAATGAACCTGCAGTGCATTTGTTCATATCCAGCCTGACATTCCCCTGTGACCTGACGTGCCATCGGCTTGACACGGATTACTGCTTATTTTGACTGATGCAGAATGGATTGATTGAATTATTTTCAGCCCCAGTTGTTGCAGAATTTCTCTTCCATCTGATTCCCTCGTGATTTATAGATATTTTTCGAGCTGTTTTAATTGATACCATTAAAACGTAAACAACATGAAGGTTGGCCTTACATGGCACGACATGCACAGGACCATAGTGACAACATCCAAATGCTGTTGTGGATACCGGATGAGCAATATACACTGAAGCCCGTTTGGTTCAATTTCACAGCAGTCTTTTGTAGTTTGTGGTTGGTTTGTTTGTGTCCCATACCCGGGGTGGGCTCGGGCTGCATCTCTTGTATACTGTGTGGTAGAAGAGGGAGGAATCTGTCTGGAGAATATTTGCTGACGAATTAGGGCGTGCTGAAAAGGTGTTCGCCCTGGAGGATAAGGCTGCTTCACCATCCACTGGGACCAGGGTTACAGTACATCAGAGAGAGAGAGAGAGAGAGAGAGAGAGAGAGAGAGAGAGAGAGAGAGAGAGAGAGGGGGGGGAGAGAGAGAGAGAGAGAGAGAGAGAGAGAGAGAGAGAGAGAGAGAGAAGAAGAGAGAGAGAGAGAGAGAGAGAGAGAGGGGGGGGGCGGGAGAGGGGAGAGGAACGGGTGAGTAAAGGGACGGGTGTGGATGGGGGGGGGGGGGGAGAGGGAGAGGGAGACAGCGGGATGATAAAGGGACGGGTGATAGAGGTGATAGGGCGGGTGGTGAGGGAGGGGATAGGGGTATTTTTAAAACAGAAGCATTGTTCAGAAGTCGTTTTGTCATTGTGAGAGATTTTTCACAGATGACTGTTTAGCTTTGACAAACATCTTTCTTATGTGTTGACAGTTTATTAAGGATATATATCTAACACCTTCCTTTGTAACTATGGAGGTCATATAGTGTTTGGTTAAAGTCTGTACCACAGAGGACATGATACATGTCCTCTGTGGCTGCCTTATAAGATGAAGAAGAGGATTTTGGGAAGGTCATAGGAATCCCGATAATATTCCTTCTTTCTCTTACTTCTTTTTTCAAAGCTTTTTTTCATTTTGAAAATCCACCATGGGTCACTTGCATCATGCAGTCAAACTGAATTGATTTTTTTTTCTTAGAAAACCTTTTGGATTACGAAAAGGAAGAATCCAAAAAGCAGCAGATGATGGGTTTGGTTCAGGTTTAGTTTCCTGTGGTGTAGCTCTAAGCCTTACCTTTCTCCTACCTTTCACTCTCTCTCTCTCTCTCTCTCTCTCTCTCTCTCTCTCTCTCTCTCTCTCTCTCTCTCTCTCTCTCTCTCTCTCTCTCTCTCTCTCTCTCTCTCTCTCTCTCTCGCTCTCTCTCTCTTCTCTCTCTCTCTCTCTCTCTCAATCTCTCTCTCTCTCTCGTCTCTCTCTACTTTCTCCTACCTTCATCCTCTCTCTCTCTCTCTCTCTCTCTCTCTCTCTCTCTGTTCAGGTTTAGTTCCCTGTGGTGTTGCTCTAAGCTCTCTCTCTCTCGCTCTCGCTCTCTCCTTCTCTCTCTCTCTCTCTCTCTGTTCAGGTTTAGTTCCCTGTGGTTGTTGCTCTCTCCTCTCTCTCTCTCTCCTCTCCTCTCTTCTCTCCTCTCTCTCTCTCTCTCTCTCTCTCTCTCTCTCTCTCTCTCTCTCTCTCTCTCTCTCTCCCCTTCTCTCTCCTTCTCTCCTTCTCTTCTGCCCCATTCCTCTGTCCCCTGGTGAAAATTGAATCTTTGGCATCTTGGATCATTACTGTACACTCATGCCTGGTGAATGAGGAAGCAGGAGACAGCGACGGAGGTAGCGAGAGAGAGGCCCCAGAGAGAGCTAGAGGGGGGAGGAATATACAAGTAGGGGACGTTCGGCCTCCCGGGGTGGGGAACGGTACTAATGGATAAGATCAAAGTCTTCTTCTGACCGCCCGCTAAAATAATATGGAGAACCAGATTATTTTTCCCTGGAAGGCAATAGCATGCTGCGGAAATAGCTAATTATAATCTCACTAATGAATGTACTGAATATAATGTATATAGGCATGCATCTTGAGCTCTGACACGTGTAACAGTATCTTCTCTCCCGCTGTATGTGTCACACTCAATGTACCTTGATTGACGCTAATGATTGATTGCTAATGTATGAGTCATGGGAGGGGCAGTAGCAGTAATTAATTGCTGTAAAATGATCGAGAAGGAACAAGTTAGCCCTGCCAGTCACTGGTGTATTATGCTAAGTGCGACCTAGCCCTTATTTAGTAGGCTGCTCAGGCCACATATCCAGAGTGGACGCTTTGTCTTCGCTCACCTTTCACTGGGGCTTGCTAACACCCTGGACACAGGGGAAGGGACAATTTGTGTTCATTTAGAGATGGGTTACCGACGCCTGTTCCATGGAGGTGACCTTCAATTACAAATGTCACACAGAGGGGCGTCAATTTAAAACAACTAACTCTCTCTCCCTCTCCCTCTCCCTCTCCCTCTGTCTCTGTCTCTTCTCTGTCTCTGTCTCTCTCTCTCTCTCTCTCTCTCTCTCTCTCTCTCTCTCTCTCTCTCTCTCTCTCTCTCTCTCTCTCTCTCTCTCTCTCTCTCTCTCTCTCTCTCTCTCTCTCTCTCTCTCTCTCTCTCTCTCTCTCTCTCTCTCTCTCTCTCTCTCTCTCTCTCTCTCTCTGTCTTAACAGGAAACAAGAGCTGCTGACCATCTCTCATGTCCCACTGGGGGAGTGCCCCCCCTCCCCACCGCGCACCGCACCCCCCAGCATGAAGGTGAGACACACACACGCACACCGAAAACACACACTGATACATGCACACACAGATGCACACCTACACAAACACCAATTGACACACACACACACACACACACACACACACACACACACACACACACACACACACACACACACAGATTACACACATGGATGCACCCAGAGACATACACACACGCACACACACACAGATGCACGCACACAGATGCACGCACACGCCGCACTCAAACACACACACACGCACACACACACACACACACACACACACACACACACACACACACACACACACACACACACACACACACACACACACACACACACACACACACACACACACACACACACTCACACCATTTCTACAATGGCTGGCTACAGGGGATGACCAGAAAAACTGTGTGACTCAATTGCTTTCTGTTGTGTTCTTTTCAATAAGGCTAATGATTTCCTCAATCCAATGTGTACCGACAACTGACCTGACCTGTTTTGTTTAGTTGTTGTTACTGTATGTCTCAAGACATGTTATTGACATTGAAACAGTGTAAACCCTCCAAAGGCAAGAACATTTCTGTTTGGAGCCCAGTCCAAATAAGAGTGGCACACGTTGAAATTACCTCATTGTTATTTACCTCACATCTATACAGAAATCAAAACATATCGAAGCTCCCCAAGTTCAACCTTAATTGTGCCCCCAAATAACAGAGTTCTTAATGTTGATAACATTTATAAGTCATATTAGTGTATAGGCTGCAATACAGCTTGTCTGAGTTGGCTTTTTGTTGCAAACAATTTTCTCTTTTCGTCACTGTACAAATAGTTTGAAGTTGTTTCATTGACAATGTTAAGGGAAAATATCCTTATTTGATGACCATTAATATGTCATATGTGATTAAAGTGCCCTCTCCCTTGTAAGCGCACTGAACTCTCCTCACCTTTCACCCCTTTACAACGTTCCTGTTCACAGCAGAGGTGGTGTATTCTTGGGGGCCTGAATGTACATTGTAAGACAAGATTCATCCTACTGTCTTTATTTAATCCCATGAATATAAAAAGCTTCACTTTGCTCTTTCCTTCCACACTATGCAAGTCATCCTCATAGCGACGTGTTAATAGACTAGGGTCCACCCCTCTTCTAATTCAACTCTCTCAGCTCCCTGTCTCTCTCACTCTCTCACACATACATGCAAGCACACACCCTACACAGGCACACACACAGACAAACTCGAACACACACACACACATCACTAACACATACACACACTCACTCACATGCACACACACAAACACACACACACACACACACACAAAACACACACACCCGCGTCACACACACACCCGTGTCACACACACACACACACACACACACACACACACACACACACACACACACACACACACACACACACACACACACACACACACACACACACACACACACACACACATACACAAATACAGGCACACATATACAGAGATAGAGAAATGTCCATAAACAGCTAAATTAACCTAATGATGGAGATGTATTGCTTGTGGATGACTTATTGACCTTGAATTCCCTTTGGATGTTGAGGCCCATTCAGATGATTTATCATGCGTTTGACAGGACATGTAAACTTAATGCTTTTACTCATCTTTGTCTTCTGGCTCACCCACACACACTTCGAGGTACACAATCATTCATAATACAGTCCATGAAAAACCTTGGTATGAAGCGAACACACACGCACACATTTGCACACACATTCACAAACACAAACAAACTCACACACACACACACACACACACACACACACACACACACACACACACACACACACACACACACACACACACACACACACACACACACACACACACACACACACACACACACACACACACACACACACACACACACACACACACACACATACACACAAACAGGCACACATTTAATAAACAGCAAACATATTGGCTGTATTTAGAATCCTAGGAGGACGATGACAGAATGTTAATGTCAGTGAGTGAGTGGATGAAATATGGGCAGGTAAGAAATGTGAAGGATGGGAAAAAAACAGAACATGCACCCGGAGTCCTCGGGTGTGTGAACCAGTTTTACACCTCAATGTCATCGCCGCTGTGGGGCAGATACATAATTGCTGGACATCAGCCACCAAAGTTACACTATACTTTACTCAGAGCCATGCTAACATCAGACTGCATGCATTTCCCAACAATAGAAAACAATGCAATGGCTACATTTTCATGACAGCATTTCCTTCTTGCGCAAGTGCTCTGTTTATTGTTTTGATTCACATCGGCAGACAAACTTTGACTGTGTCCACACAAACAAAAACACACACACGCACACACACACACACACACACACACCACACACACACACACACACACACACACACACACACACACACACACACACACACACACACACACACACACACACACACACACACACACACACACACACACACACACACACACACACACACATCTGAGAATCAGTCTCCTGTCTAACCTTCAATGCTTAACGAGTGAAACCTTTAATTGTTCAGTAGGATTTGAAAAATATTTAAAAGTTACCCTATTTTCCCAATTATTCTGTTGTATCTCTTTCTCATTATGTGATTAGCATTTGTTCCGTTGAAACTCAGGCAGCAGGTAGATGTTTTCAGATGATATTCTTCAACATTATGAACACAAGGAATATGTTTAGAGCTAGGGTAGGCCATTTATTTTAGAAGCATTTTTCGTTGTTGAAATCTTTTTTATCTGTTATCTGTGGCTGTTGCAGGCGAGCGATGCTCGTCCAATCATTTCCTTCAGGCCGAATGATTGGATGGCCTACATGTCTGTCTACCTACGTTACCGCCTACATGTATAGCCAGGGCACTCACTGTGCGTGACCTGAGTCTTCTAATAGGGCTGTCTGACCTTTTGCTAAAGGTGTTTTGGGGGAGGGGCTTTGGAGAGAGCCTAAAGAATGATTAGGATTTTTTGTTTGGCTTCTCACTGGCAGGTTTCTCGAAATTGCAGACCCTGGCTTAAAAACGGATTATTCAAAGATACATTGTCAATTTGAGTGGATTGCATCCAGTTATAAAATGGATTGGTGTTGGAGGAGTGCATCTATATGCAGGCAATTGCATAAAGATACACTCTTTCTATCAGTATGTTGATGTAGCGTGTGAGTATAGGGCAGACAGAAATGTTCAATTTGGTGTTTGAAGAGTGTGTAGAATAGAATTACCTTTATTGTCATTGCACAAGACAACAACATTTTGTTGGAGCAGGCCTCCAGTTGCACAGTTATATAAAAAACAACAATATCAACAAGGATGTGTGTGTGGTGGGGGGGATGGGGGACTGGTGTGTAGGACAGGACATTGTAATTAAGAAACACGAGCAGCAAGTGTGACCACATGTGTGGATCTTCAAGGGGGCATGTTTGTTTGTTTTTATGTGTCTCTGGATACACTTAAAAAACCTGTTATGTTTCAACAAGAGATTTAGTTTAGGGCATGTCTTGACTTTCCTGTTTCCTTATCTTCAGGCACTTAATGAGGAGAGTGAAAGCAAACATGGGAAGGTGCAGGAAGAAGAGGGAGAGAGAAAGAGAGTGAGAGCGAGAGAGCAAGAGAGAGAAGGACAAGGAAGAGAGAGGAAGTGAGGATGTGAAGGAAGAAAAAGGTTCATGTGTTTCCCAGCAAAGACTGCCGAAAAATATGCCAATTTCCTCTCGAAGAGAATCTCTGAAGGAAGTCGCTGAAAACAGCAACGGGGTGCAAACAACTTTGTTTGCTTAAAGCAGCGCCACGTTTGTGGTAAGTCTCCATACTCAACTGTCTGCTGTAAACCCATATCAGATAATCTGTTTACAGCCGCAGCGCATTATAATTGTAGCCTCCTGCATAACAATTATGGATCCGCACCAATCATTCATCAGACGTCTTGCAGGGACAGTAGATTCAAGATTGTGAAACGAAATACAATAATTGTGTGTGTGTTGTTGTGTCTGACGCACATCATCATACGCACAGAGGAGACTTATAAACCACGTGATATATATTGATGCGTGGTTTTATAAACAGTTACCGTATAATAAATAAGAAGTATTCCTTGTTGGCATTTTTATTATTGCAAAATAGACAGAAGAAGATAGCCTATCTAAACAATGCTTATTATTTTTTGGCCCTAAAACGAAAAGCAATACAGCAGCCCTCTGGACCAGGGCGTTAGAATAACACCTGGTAGGTCTGATAATCGGGATGAAGTGGGATTCCATCTACCAATTGAAATCCTTATCCTCATCTACTGGGACTGGCCCGCTGCTCTGTTATTTACCAAATAATTTACTAAGAATGTGTGACTAGGTAGATGAGAGAAGCAAAGTGTATGCACGAGGTGCACAAGCAACATTACGCATGCGCCCTTAAAATAGCATCTGAACAACGCGCCACTGACTTTAAACCAAGTATTTCCTGGTTTGCGGCGTTAGTGGTTTCTGAAACTGCAAAATAGCACCAGGGAACGTTTGCGCCAGAACACGCCTCCTTCTTTCGCCGAACCGCCCCTTGGGGCGCAAGATCATTCCCTAATTTACCGACGCGTGGCGCAGGAGGGAAAAGAACGCTCTGCTCCAGTTGCAAACTAGCAACGACACATGCGCCAGTGATTGCGCCGGATGCATAGAGTTTATCGAACTCCAAAGATAAAGAGAGGGAGGAAAGCGTTTCACTCAGAATTTTCAAATACTTATGGATGATTTCAGTGTTCGGCACCAATTTGAATTGAGCAGACTGGCGAAACTGCACTACCGAGTACCAACGGAGATAACGCACCAGAAAAGGTTTTGAATAGCTTTTTTTTCCTGATATTTTATAACCTACTAGACTACTTCAAAGACTGCAACTGTCATTACACAGAGTGGTTATCAAACAAAGAATAAGGACACTCTTGAAATTAAAACAGCAAATTGGACTTCAACCCCCACAAAAGAACATCACATGACCGACAAGCGTTTCCTTTTAGAATTGATCAATCATTTGGTATAACACCCCTGAATAAACTAGCACTAATCTACAAATCCAAGAACTAAACCTTTCTAAGTTCTTAACATCAGGACATGAAATGCTCTTAAAAAAAATAAACACAAATGTGTCTCCAAAGAAGACAACATTTTCCCCAAGGGACGCTTTCATAACTCCAGACAGGACATGACATGAGCGTCTGCCTCTCCCCATGTAACAGATAGACAATCGCCCCGGGCCATATTTTCTAAGGACGTGTGAGGCAGCGACCGGGATCCGTACACTTTCTGTACATAGCCCCATCTCGCATTGTAAATGCTTACCCTTTTCGAGAGAGATCATCTGTTATCCGTGACGCGCAGACATCCAGGTGGCTGTGAGAAAAAGGACATTGTGAAGTGAGTACTGTTGTTGCAGTTTCTAGAAAGTGGATCTCGTAGATGGGCTTGTGTCTGTGCTTTGCTCGTGTTAGGAAGTGGTTCCATTCTGTTCTCAGTGGTTCCTTAGCAGACTTCATGGTTCTTTGGGTCTACTGCAAATGTCATAACAGCCCAAGTGTTTTCTTAAGGATCTATATTAATGCAATAGTAGCTTCTGCGTATCTTTTCTGTCGATCAATCAGGCTGAATGACAGGCCGTCAACACTTTCCTTTTCCCTTTTCTTTGTCATCCCCCTCTTATCTATTGCCTGCCTCCAGCCATCCCTGGTGTGTTGCCATGGGTGATTGGAGGTGGAGAAGGATGTGTTTAGACAAAGAGAGCGGGAGATAGAAAGAAGGAAGAGAAAAGGTGTCTTTGTTTGGGGGGTGCGGAAGGGAGCTTCCATCTGAAAGGAAAATTCTGGAAGGGGAAGGGGAAGAGGAGATGATCTGGAAAGGGAGACATGAATCAGAGATGGGTGGGGAGATAAAAGGATTGGAGAGTGAGAGATGGCGGGTGTGTGTTGTCGGAGGGGCGGGGGGGGGGGGGGGGGGGCGGTGTCAGGATTAGCAGAGCGACAGAGCAGAACAGGGTCAGGGACAGAGTGATACATCCCTGCCAGACGGGTGGTATGACCCCCCCCCCCCCCCCCGTCCCCCCCCCGCCCCCCAGACAAGGTCTCAGAGCGAGGCTTCGTCCTTGTCTGGTGTCACCGCAAAAACTAATGAGCGAGAGAAACGTCTGAGCCCCTGATAGCTGCAGATTGAGGCCTGTTACATAAACGCTGCAGGACAGAAGGGTAGCACTTTATAATAGGGTTCAGTCAAAATCAGGTTTTGGCCTTTAGTTAATGGTTAACGAATCATGAACAAAACATCTATATATATGTTATATATATATATATTTGTGGATCAATCATTGGTGCTTTGTTAAATGGCCACTAGCACCACCAGTTGCTACAATGCACTGGATAGACGGTGCTAAGCTGATCTACCAATCATACATCTGGGTGCAGACTCCCACTTGTGATGTCACTAGAGGGTCGATTTGGAGGCTTGTAAGGGCTAATCCACATCACACCTGGTGGTCAAATTGAGGCCCTTTATTGCAGCACTTATCATCCAAAAATATATATTGATTGTTTTTTTAAGGATTTGTTTATTGTTTAACTAAAGGCTCATAAATGACTCATGACTAACATTATATAAAGTGTTGCCATTATACTTTACCACCGTCATATGTATGTGTCACATTTCAAATACTTTCGACGTAAAGCGAGATGGTAAGCAATGTACACATTGCTTTTCTGTGAGGAAGATGATTTGAGTGGGCAGCATTTGAACTAGAGCACACAAACGTACCGCTAACTTGTGGGAAACGCTCAGACGGCTTCAGTCCAGCCAATCGAATCCAAAGGCTGCATAGCTCTGCAGACATAAGACACACACACATAGATTCGCCTATACATGCATCCATACCTGCCCATGCTATCAGTGGTCAGAGAGGAGAACAGACACACAGTCACAAACACATACACACACAAAAATATACACACAAACACACACACACACACACACACACACACACACACACACACACACACACACACACACACACACACACACACACACACACACACACATACAGATGCACACATACAGGCACATATACACACACCCTT
Source organism: Melanogrammus aeglefinus (assembly GCA_900291075.1). Taxonomy (NCBI): domain Eukaryota; kingdom Metazoa; phylum Chordata; class Actinopteri; order Gadiformes; family Gadidae; genus Melanogrammus; species Melanogrammus aeglefinus. The sequence continues at coordinate 183,029 of OLKM01000725.1, forward strand.
ACCTACACGCTTTCAGAGATCAGAGATGATAACACACTCACACACAGACACACACCCAGACATGTACCTATGCACACATCCATTCCTGGCCATGCTATAAGGGAGAAGAGGTGAAAACCTACTAACACACACACCTGACATTCACAGTGTACTCCACACACAATTCTGGGTCAGACAGTTGTCTATGAGCCATCTGTATGTCAGCAGAGACGGATGTACCGTACTGTGCTGACTGATTCCAGACCTCCTGCTGTCGACTCTCCCTGACAACGCACAGTCTCCATATCAGCTTACAGTGTTGATGAACTGGTTATATATTAACTCTTGAGATAATCCTTCCTCTCTCACCTCCTTGCTCTCTGTCCCCCTGGCTGGCTAGGTTCTAAAAAACATTAGCATCCAACTCACACAGTGAGTGACATTGTCTGAATGCAATGGTTATCTTGCACACTGTGTGCCTACAACTGAAAAATGCATTGTGTTTACCACCCCAGTCTCTCTCTCTCTCTCTCTCTCTCTCTCTCTCTCTCTCTCTCTCTCTCTCTCTCTCTCTCTCTCTCTCTCTCTCTCTCTCTCTCTCTCTCTCTCTCTCTCTCTCTCTCTCTCTCTCTCTCTCTCTCTCTCTCTCTCTCTCTCTCTCTCTCTCTCTCTCTCTCTCTCTCTCTCTCTCTCTCTCTCTCTCTCTCTCTCTCTCTCTCTCTCAGAGGTGGGAGTGTTGATATATTCTCAGGTACGCTCAGGTAATAAGAGAGCCAGAGAGAGAGAGAACAACATTTATGGGTGAGCACTGAGCAGGCAGTATTTCAATAAAGGATATTTGTGTTGAGAACCTGTCCTCACTGCAGTTCTAATGTGCCGTTTGAATGTCGATTCAGACTGTCGGACAAAATAGGATGTAATGTTTGTTGGTAAGGAATTTATTTACTTTATTACTGTACGTTTAGTGTGTTTAACAAATATGTGTGTGTGTGGTGTGAGAGAGAGAGAGAGAGAGAGAGAGAGAGAGAGAGAGAGAGAGAGAGAGAGAGAGAGAGAGAGAGAGAGGAGAGAGAGAGAGACAGAGAGAGAGAGAGAGAGACAGAGAAGAGAGAGAGAGAGAGAGAGAGAGAGAGAGAGAGAGAGAGAGAGAGAGAGAGAGAGAGAGAG
>OLKM01000725.1:189174-234134 GCA_900291075.1 Melanogrammus aeglefinus
TAAGAGGTCACAGAAGCAGCGCCGTGAGCCGACTACCAACCAGCCAAATGGCAAACTTGTGGTCATCCCAGAGGCTAACAGACTCCATCAAAGGCCGGGCTCACAGCTCTGACATCATCAAAGGGTGACGCAGCCCTGTTTATGATTGAAGATGACTGTGCATTTCATGTTGCGTCACTGCCCGCAAGCTTGTTTGAAAGGAATCACTGTCGATTACTGTGCTGTGTTAAAAACAATGTGTATTTAGTCCTTTGGCTGCAGCCGTAGAGCATAGCCTCTCATTTATCATCTATCCACGCTCACTACAATGTGTGGATGGTTTGTACTAACCATGTTTGTGGTTGCTCTTTTCACAGGATGACTATATACCCTACCCACGAATAGAAGATGTGAGTATTTCTTCAATGAGTTATTCACATATAAAAATATTGCCTTGTCCTCACCCAGGAGAAATATATATGCCAGACATATTCTCAGAGAATCTATCCAACACATTCTGCTCTCCCCTGCTATGCAATGCTATTCTCTCTCTCTCTCTCTCTCTCTCTCTCTCTCTCTCTCTCTCTCTCTCTCTCTCTCTCTCTCTCTCTCTCTCTCTCTCTCTCTCTCTCTCTCTCTCTCTCTCTCTCTCTCTCTCTCTCTCTCTCTCTCTCTCTCTCTCTCTCTCCCACCTCAGGTCCTGGAGAAGGGGGGTCCGTACCCGCAGGTCATCCTGCCCCAGTTTGGGGGCTACTGGATCGAGGATGCTGAGGTGCCTGCGGGCACCCCCACCTCGTCCGAGTCCAGCTTCTGTGAGGAGGAGGAGGTGGAGGACGGCGGTAGAGGAAGTGGGGGCAGCCCCGGCGCCGGTCACGGGTACCGCTTGGAGTGTAACGGCACTGCGCGCGCCTACCGCAAACACTTCCTTGGCAGGGTGAGTTTTACTGTGGATGTGTGTGTGCAGGTGTGTGTGTGTGTTTGTGTGTTTTTGTATCTGTGTGTGTGTGCGTGCGTTGATGGATGTGTCTGTGTGTGTTTGTGTATTTTGTGGCAACCTGGCTCCGGCACAACGCCCCTGGGTCAGGGGTTAGGTGGTAGAGGCGGTTACCAACCATTTACACCAGGTGGCACAAGTGAGCGCATTGGTGCCAAACAGCGAAATACGGAGCACCTGAGGTCGGAGCAGTTGTAGAAGCATGGCTTTAAGAACCTGCTTCAACACTGGTTCTCGTGTTGAGAGACTGATCCATTAGGAGGAGAGACCAACGAACAGTGTATGTAATAACTAATTACTCCGTTGTTACAACGCCGTTACTGTACGTTAAATGTGGTGCGTTACTATAAATTTATTGAATAAACTGCATAATCCGTTGGCATTTTCTGTAGTATTCGGCAGATGTTCCACAGCCTTTGCAACCAAGCAAGTTAAAAAATCATTTGGAAGTATATCAGGGCCTTGCATGGGCAGTTCAACCATTTAACACATTAAGGCCAGGTGAAAACTGGTCAGAAAAATCTAAATTCTTTGACACGTAGCAACTTTTTTTAAAAATAATAGCAGTAACTTTCCCTGGTAATTAGTTACTTTTATTATAGAGTAATTCAGTTTCTTACTCAGTTACTTTTTGAAACAAGTAGTCAGTAACTATAACGAATTACTTTTTTAAAGTAACGTTCTCAAAACTGCTGATGAATAGAGGAATACCCAGGGGGGGACGTGATTCCGGACAGACGGACATGTCCGGATATTCCTCCGAGGTTTTTTGTATTTTTTAGTAAGATATTTACGTTTGAAATAAACGTGGCCTTTTGGTTTGCAAAATAAGAATCGTGTGCTGATTAGGGGGAGGTTGGTCACTCACCAAGCCGGGTTGCCACCATCTGTGTGTGGGTTTGTTTGTGTGTGTTTGTTTGTTAATGTGTGTGGGTATGTATGTGTATTTGTGTGTTTGTGTATCTGTGCGTGTGTGTGTGTACCATTTATCAGCGTTCTTTTTTTTTTTCACATCTGGACAAAAGGAAAGATGAAAAAGTTGGCAACAATTGCTCAAATATACTGCACATGCAAGTTCTAAATGCATACCCATATGCACATGCAGTATATAACGTGCGTGTGCGTGTGTATATGAGTCAACTTCCCACGCTGCCTTGTGTCTTGCCATGAGGGTGACCCATCTTTCGTGGACTTGATCTTTGCTCTATGCCCGTGCAGGAGCACATGAACTACTACTGCACCGGCAGCAGTATAGGACACCTCATCATGTCCCTGAAACAAGAGGAGGCGGAGAGCCAGGAGTTTTTGCGCATCATGCTCAGGTACATAATTGAATAACCCTTTGCTGCTCCTCGTTATCGTCAGATTATGCAAATTTAAATGATTTACATTGCAGGCGGCTGGTGTGGCTAAACAGAACAACCTGCGTGCCTGTTGTACAGGGGATGTAAAGCCTCGCTCTGTTCATAGTTAGTTAGCGGGTTACACTGAATGTTGTTCAAGAATCCATCGACAAGAACAGGATCCATCCTAATAAACGGAGACGCTGCCATAGAAGTCCTAAACACTTATTGTAATAACATCAGGTTGCTGTATGTATTGAACACTGTGTCTTCCTATTTCAGGGCGAGAACCAAGACTGTCCACGACAGGATTTCTCTGGCAGGCCTCAGCCAGCTGCCCAGCGTACCTCAGATAGCCAAGGTAGGCTTCCCCCCACCATCGTGCAGAGTCCGCTACACGTGGACCCCATGATCTATCATGGAGCGCTGCACGCAAACACCACACTGCTACATGGCCGCCAACAGCTCAGAAGATACTTCAGTTTGACCGTTACAGTGGAAAACAAATCCAGGGCGTGGAATCTGTGATTTCCACGATTAGCTGTACCAGCACTTCCAGTACAGATCCACAGACCTGTGAAATCATTAGGTATTGAGTTTGCTGTTCCCATCCAAACGTTGACTCAATGTTGAGCTGTGGGCTACCTTAAGGACTAGGTACCGTTGAAGTTTAACACATAGGAAATAACTGACTTGAAGCAGTGCCTAGTCTAGTGTTTGGGCTCTGACCAGAGAGAGGACGGGGTTTAAAAAGTCCCATCTGTTTCTCCAAGGGCCCATGACTGATCCCCTCCCATAGAAACAGCAGGGCAGTCTGAGGTTGTTATGGAGAGTCATCTAGGGGCATAGCATGAGCTTCTCTAATTGCCCCATCTGTCCCCTGTTGAAATGAAACCCCTGCTCCTCCTCTGTCTTCCATAGCTCCTGTGCGATGACGCCACAGGCCTGAAGTTCAGCCCGGTCCTTTACCCCAGGGTAAGTGCACCTCACAGGAGAGATCCCTGAGCTCCATATAATGTCACCTCACACAACTTTCCACCACCACTTGTGATCTCATTAGTATGTCAGACACACTAGCGCTCACTTTCCACTATCCTATTTGGATTGAAAGTGCTCACATCTGTGTTAACATACCCTCTATCGCTTGTATCAGACTGACATTGGCAGGCCTCTGTGAATAACAATGGGCAATAATCTCAAGGCTAAATCAACGTCCTGTTCCCAATGGTTTGGGATAATACCCAACACCATTGGGACGCTGAAAGCTGTAGGTTTGAGTCTATTGGTGTGAAATGAGAACGATCACAGTTTTCTGATACTAAGCCAATGCTGTCTTAGTAAATACATGCTGTGTGAGTATTTAGAATGGGCTGACATTATCCAGCTTCCATCTCTGAACCCAGAAGACATTTACTAGGATCAAAAGTAAAGTAAAGACAAGTAAACAAAGACTACACGATGACATGGCATAAAGCTGTGGGTGAGAGAGACGGGAGGGCTGAGGGGGTGGCTGAGTCAACTTTTGAGGATTTTATTCTCTTGTACAAATGGGGTACTCGACTTGACAACTAACTCTTCTCAGTGGGTACCATGTGGGGAACCATTTTCCTCAGGATTGTCTCAGGGAAAATTAAAAACTGTGTGTGTGTGTGTGTGTGTGTGTGTGTGTGTGTGTGTGTGTGTGCGTGTGCGTGTGCGTGTGTGTGTGTGATGCAAAAACAAATTGAGCGATGCTCTCGCCGTAGGCTGTGACGGTCTGTCACATGTCGACCTCACAGGACCCAAATAGGATAAACGCCTTACCTGCCAGCTCTGTTATTAAATTCAATTCTCTCTCTCGCTTCTCTGTCTCTCCGTCATCCAACCTCCCTCTTCAACATACAGGGTTCCCAGTTGATAGTGGCTTATGATGAACATGAGCTCAACAACACCTTCAAGTTTGGGGTCGTCTACCAGAAATTTGGACAGGTGAGGGAAAGAGTCGCTGTCATCGTGGCGTGAACTCTATGAGGCTGGTCGGGGGGAGGGGGCTGGTTGCATTTAAAAATGTTTTGAACTAATGAAGAAAGATGTGGTGGCATTATGTGTGGTAAAATAAGATTAATAGATCATCCCCGACCAATACTGACGATAACTATTAATCCCCCAGGGGGGAATTCAGGAGGTACAGCTGCAGGAATTAAGACGGCCAAACTAGAGATAAGAAAATAGTGGTAAAATAACAATGAACAGAATACAAAAAGACAAATAGTACACATATACCATGCTAATAAGCAGCATTCACACAGACTACAAACACGCCAATGTACACGTGTAATGCGTATGTTGTTTGAATTCACACCATCCATACAAAAGTTTCAAATGGTCCAGAGTCAAAAGGGGTGGGTTGGTCAGTATCGAAGTGATCAAGTGTGTATGGAAAAAATATCTATTCATCACAGAGCGTTCAGGTTTAGAAGAAACTGGGGACTCAGGCACTACTGTAAAGTCAGATGTCTGCATAATGTGTGTGTGCATAAAGGAAGGCCTGAAACGCCTGGTTTGGCACCTGGGGGGAGATTAGCCAATGGCTTAAGCTGCTCCACACCTGCACAGAGCTCCTCTTAGAGGGCATGTGAGGGGAGTGTCCAGGATTTGTCTTGGATGGTTTGCAGTGTGTGTTATGATAACTATGTTTACATTATGACCTGTTTTTCTCTTGTTTTGTGAACTATCATTGCATCATTATTTATTCATTCGTCCGTCCGCCACCACGACCGTCACCCTGTGCGTTCACCAGACGTCAGAGGAGGAATTGTTTGGAAACAATGAGGAAACGCCAGCTTTCCGGGAGTTCCTGGATGTTCTGGGAGAAAATATTGAGCTGCAGGACTTTAAAGGGTGAGTGGGGATGGAAGGAGACAGAAAATATGGTATGACATTCAAATGCAATGAAGTCAAATGAACTCATAACAAGAAACTGAGAACATTGATTAAAGTTCAGATATTTGCTCAACCACGAGCACAGTTTGTCTGAACGGTTCAATATTTTACTTTAACGTGGAATAAAGTGCTTAGCGAGCTCAATCTGGGCTCTAACGAGCTGCATCATCAAGTAATCACAGCTTTGTATATTATCTTTATTGTCCCGTTGGCTTTTCAGTACAGACCTATACCAGCATGTTTTCCCCGCAGTATGCCTGACCGTCTCCGTTACACAGTATATACCGTGGCATGCAATTTTACAGCAGGCCAGAGCAAAACCAACGCTTTTTGCATGTCTGAAAGTGAAGACAAACCGTCAACCTGCTTGTGTGTGCATTTCTGTTCCGGTAGGTTCCGTGGGGGACTGGACGTGTCCCACGGACAGACGGGCACGGAGTCGGTCTACACCGTCTTCAGACAACGAGATATTATGTTCCACGTCTCCACCAAGCTTCCCTACACTGAGGGGGATGTGCAGCAGGTACTTTACCTCCCTCTTTGTCAATGGGACAGCACCACCTTTGGTGAAACACAGATACTGCATTGTGTCTGAAAGATGTCAAAGTCCTTGCCAGTGAATTCTACCTAAGATTACTATAAAGATGAAAGCTGGATTATGTATTACTTTATTCAATAACAATGATGCCATGTTGTGACGGTAGAATGCTATGCATTTAAATGCTGCAAATTTCATTACAGACATTACTGTTCAGCTAATTGACAATATCTCATCTCCTTCTCTGCTTCCACAGCTCCAGAGGAAAAGACACATAGGAAATGACATTGTGGCGGCCATCTTCCAGGAAGATGCCACTCCGTTCGTCCCGGACATGATCGCCTCCAACTTCCTGCATGCCTATGTGCTGGTGCAGGTCCAGGACCCATGCACAGAAAACACCATGTACAAGGTGCCAATCTATTAGAAAACACCAATTACAAGTTACTAAGCGGCTCTATAGAAAACATCTCATACAAGGTACCAGTCAGCAGATCTATAGAACACACCACATGGTACAAGTCATACTTTCCCTGGTCAGCATGCAGTGCTATAAGTCACAAGTCAAATAAGGATTTATGGATATTAAGGCTATTCTAAAGAGTCAAATCCTTTGTTGTGACATTTGTTGCAAAAGCCATGGCATGCTAAACGTTTTGAGTTAGCCCATTGAATTTAATCAGGGTCTAATTGTACTTGTCAAGTGAAAGAAAATCGCTGTCAGACACAATGAATGTGTAGTCTCAGAGATTACCAGTATTTATTAATAAACCTCGGAACATTTCAGACACATACTTATTTTAGTAATCATTTGTCGTCGACATACACGTTTTACCATCAGAGCCCTTCCACTTCAAAGAACCCCCCTCTGAACAACGAGCTGTGTGTGAGCTCAGTGTGTCTGTGTTGTCACAACAGGTGTCCGTCACAGCCAGGGAAGACGTTCCACCTTTCGGACCCCCCCTCCCTAACCCGGCTGTCTTCAGGAAGGTGAGAGGGGGAGATGGAGAGAAGGAGAAGGAGATAGGGGGGGTAAAATATGTATGGTCATGATGTTATTTTGGGACTGAGACTAGCAGACTTCTTAAATAAAATGACAGACGCACACTAGGGGTGGGAATCTCTTGGCCCCTCACGATTCGATTCGATTCCGATTATGAGGTCAACGATTCGATTCTGAAGCGATTATCGATGCATCTCGATGCAACAATTTTTTTCTATGTACATTTCCATGCGTGATTTTCAAAAACATACATCTGGGTTTGCTACTCAAGAGTTTGCTAATCACTTCCTACTTTTTCATTAAAGACATCAACAGATGAATTAACTTATCTAATATTTCATAAGAGAGAAAGCTTTTGTCACAAATATGACTTTCTATGAACAATGCAATAATCAATGCAGCTTGCATTATAACACAATATGGAAGCATGCAAAAAATAGGTTTCAGTTTTAATTTATTTCTAATCTTTCTTTTCTATGTCATTAAAGGTAAAGCTGCTCTTGAATTAGAAGGAGTTCTTGTGTCTGGCTGTGAGTTTGCGCACATGCTATGCGTAGGCCGAATCGCAATCGTGTCAAGACAAATCAGATTGGCCAATACACACAGAAGATAAATTTAATATTTGCAAAATGACAAAAATTATCCCTCCCTGCGAACAGAATGTTACAGCAGGCATTTTTTTTAAATTCCGATTATTAATTTATCTGCATCGAGACAGAATCGTTCTAGCGAGAATCGCAATGCATCGAAGAATCGATTATTTTTCCCACCCCTAACGCACACACTCACACAGTTTCAGTTTGGAAATCCCGATGAAATCGACGGTGTGGCTGAAGGTCACCTCACCACCCCTCTGGTTTATCCATCCCTCCCATGTTCTGCCTCCTCTGTTCCTCTCTCTTTTCTCCATCTCCCTGACCTCTGCATCTACCCCCCCTTCCTACCCTCTCTCCAGGGTCCCGAGTTTCGAGACTTCCTGCTGACGAAGCTGATCAATGCAGAAAATGCCTGCTACAAGTCAGACAAATTTGCCAAACTAGAGGTGACACAGTCGCTTACACAGTCAGATAGTAACACACCCCCCGCATGCACGCACGCATACACACACACACACACACACACATGCACACAAGTATGCACGCACGCAGGCACGCACACACGCACGTTTTTTCTCAATCATCTCAATCATTATCTCCCCGATGATAAATGGCTGTCTGTGTGTGTGTGTGTGTGTGTGTGTGTGTGTGTGTGTGTGTGTGTGTGTGTGTGTGTGTGTGTGTGTGTGTGTGTGTGTGTGTGTGTGTGTGTGTGTGCGTGTGTGTGTGTGTGTGATCCAGGGTCGAACGCGGGCTGCATTGCTGGACAACCTCCATGATGAGCTACACAGACAGAGCCAGGCCACGCTGGGCGTGAGCGTGGCTGGCGACGACGACCGGCTGGAGAACGGCAGTCACGGAGGACTGCTGGAGTCCTTCAAGGTGAACCACTTCATTCATTAGTCACCAAACGATACAAGAAAGAACCAAGGCCACGCTGGGCGTGAGCGTGGCTGGCGACGACGACCGGCTGGAGAACGGCAGTCACGGAGGACTGCTGGAGTCCTTCAAGGTGAACCACTTCATTCATTAGTCACCAAAACTCATTAAAAGCAAAGCAACAAAAAGGACGTGACCTTTTTTAAGAAGGCCCTTCAGAGATTTGTTTTGTTTAGTTTATCACCTTTCCGAGGGCGGCCTGGCGAAATCTACTTATGTTTACGATCGCCTTGTGTGTCTGGATATGACCCGATGATTCTCAGCCCCCATGTGCACCCCTCTGAACTTTACAGTCTTCTTTAAGCATCTCTTTGTTTGTGTGTATGGGCATTCATTTGTGTGTGTGTGTGTGTGTGTGTGTGTGTGTGTGTGTGTGTGTGTGTGTGTGTGTGTGTGTGTGTGTGTGTGTGTGTGTGTGTGTGTGTGTGTGTGTGTGTGTGTGTTGTGTGAGCTATTTGCATTTGCGTGTGAGTTCTCTCACATTGCTGCATTGCAATCTCTTCAGTCATCTAATGTTTCACCAAGATGCTGCTCATAGTGAAAGTCGATAGGCGTGTGTGTGTGTGTGTGTGTGGTGTTGTGTGTGTGTGTGTGTGTGTGTGTGTGTGTGTGTGTGTGTGTGTGTGTGTGTGTGTGTGTGTGTGTGTGTGTGTGTGTGTGTGTGTGTTTCAATGCACATAGCTGACCATATGGTTCTCTTCACAGGTGTTGTGGACAGCTATTTTGTACTTTCTACAGTCAGCCACTGGGGGTGCTGTTTTTTTTGCTGCACTGGCAATTATTGTTTACTACTGTTTACTGACTACTTAAAGATCTTTGTAAATGCATTTCAATAATAATAAATACTTTTTCAGCATGAGTTGTTTGTTTTATTAATATTAATGTAATACATGTACAAAGAAACACTGAATATATATTAATATAACGCAGACGGCTGTCCATGCTCAAATTTTCTGACTGTTAGGAATCACTACCCTCTGGTGGTCGAATTACGCAATAAGGCACGTCGTAACGGTGTGAATTACAAACCAAGAATACGCCATGAAAAAGGTCTTTTTCTTTGTATTATTGTACTGACTGCTAATAATAACATACTAACTAACTGTCTCACTGTATCTTCTGGGATTTTCTTTATCTGCTTACTCCACAACTAACCTTCCCGTCCTCTCTGATTGTCACTCTCTTCCTCCCTTCCTCCCCTCCGTCTCCTCTGGCCCTACCCTCCCTCTGATCCGTCCCCGTCCCCCAAACCTCCAGAGGGCCATGCGTGTGCGGAGCCACTCCATGGAGACCATGGTAGGGCCGCATCGCCACCGAAGCCCCGGGGTGGGCGGTGGGGTCCCGGCCAGCCTCAGTGGGGGGGTGCTGCCCCAGAGCTCCAGCGAGCTGACCAAAAGCACCTTCAATGTGAGTGGGGGGGGGGGGGGGTCTGGGGTAGGGGCGTAACTGATGCAACAAACTAAAGGAGTGGGGAACCCTTTTCCTTGCTTGTTTTTCTGTTACTGCAAATCATTCAAAAAACTAAAATTTCTGCTCTTTATCATTGTTGTTCTTTTCTTCTTCTTCTTCTTCTTCTTCTTCTTCTTCTTCTTCTTCTTCTTCTTCTTCTTCTTCTTCTTCTTCTTCTTCTTCTTCATTCTTCTTCTTCTCATACTTCTTCTTCTTCTCATACTTCTTCTTCTTCTCATACTTCTTCTCATACTTCTTCTTCCAATACTACTTCTTCTTGGTTTCGTTGTTCTCTGGAACCGCTAACTGGTTTCCCAGGCAGCTCACATGTGTGTATTGAGCAAGATATCGGAATGCACATTCCGGTAGTAGGATGGACCACAGCTGACCAAATGCTACCCCATAATACTCAGCAGCACTTCCTCCTAGTCCAACTGCTACCCCCACGTCCCACCCAGTAGTTAATTCTCACCTGTTGACTCTTGGAGGGCCACCACTGCCCTCTAGTGGTTTGCATCTTTCACGATCACATGCTTCCATCAGAACAGAGGAGTGGGTTGATGTTGTATAATATATACTTTATTTGAGGGTCTCTTGTGGTCCACGACTGAACCCCGCCATGTGTCTCGGGTTGCCTTCGCCTTCCAGCCTCCGGTGATGTCAGCCAAGTCCCCGCTAAAGAGCCCCGTGAAGCGCCGCTCCGGCCTGTTCCCCCGCCTCCACTCCAGCACGGAGAACCCCTCAGACAGACAGTCGCGCAGGTCAGACACTCCTCCCACTCCCTACCCTCCCCAGTCACTATTCCTTAGGATTCACCCTCAGCAGCTGCTCTTTATTGTACCACAGCGTGGTTGAATGCTTGATTCTGATCGGTCAATAACGTTCCAAGGGTGTGCAGGCTCTTTCAATGACCCACCCCCTGCCCTTTAAAGGTTCCTCATCGATGCGACACAAACCCAACGTTAGCAACAACGGTCCAATAGAACATTGAGATTGATTTTTGGGTTTATTCCTTACCTATCAACCATCAGTATCTACTATCAACCACCCTCAGCTTCTACTTTTAGAATCGACCCTCAGGTTAGAATTCACCCATAGCGTGAAAACACTCTTAGCATCTTATTTTAGAACCAATTGCTTAGTATTGCAACACTGGGTATCTTGCTATCAAAAGATGGAATATATTGCAATGACAACATCCAGGTTTTTTTTATGCTGTTAATTCAAATATTTGTTGTTGTTGTTTGTCTTCCCCTAACGACATCCACAGTGACCAGAAGCACCCGGAGGGCTGCTCGCTGTCACAGGAAATGAGGTCAGAGATGTCCTCCAATCCCAGCTCGCCGGAGATCGGCCCCAACAAAGAGAGGTGTCCTCAGAAAGAATAGTTCAGTTAACATTGCATTCAAATGTGCCTGTCCTTTTTACGTTGTGTACATAATCTACATAGACAGATAACATAAGGTTGCTTTTATTTAGATCACTTTAATGGTCGTATCGTTTTTATTAGGTGTCTTTCTGACTTCAAGACCTGTAACACTCTACCTTTAAAACCCATTGCTCACGTACAGCCTAATAAAGACAACTGTAGCGTGAGGTGTGACCGCCCCCTGGATGTGGGTTGTGATGTCCGCAGGCCCTTTGTGAAGCAGAAGGAGTGCAGCAGCCTGAGTGGAAGCACAGGCAGCAGGCCCAACATCTCCCGCTCCTCCTCCAGCACCAGCAGCTTCAGCAGCACCACCGCCGAGACGGAGGCCCTGGAGGAGCTGGACATAGTCAGTACTGCACAATGCACATGGGGTGGGGGTGGGGGTGACGAGGAAGGGGTGGGTGGTGGTCGTGGTGATAATGAGGATGGGGATGGGGACGCTGATGTTGATGGTGGTGGTGTGGGTAATGATGATGATGACGATGACGATGACGATGATGAGGATGATGATGATGATGATGGGGATGATGATGATGGTGGGAATAATGATGGGGAGGATGATGTGGGTGGGTGGGTAGATAATGAGGATGGTGGTGTTGGTGTGGGTAATGATTGATGATGATGAAGATGATGATGATGGTGGGGGAATAATGATGGGGAGGATAATGTGGGTTGGGGTGGAGATACTCAGGATGATGATGATGCTGATGATGATGAGGATGGTGATGGAGATGATGATGGAGGTGGTGTTGGTGGATAATTGTAGCATTGGAATTGGATTGTTTAAGATTTGTTCTCACACCGCATCAAAATGAGAAAGACCAAAGTATTTTGAAACCGTGGTATTGGGTAGCCGGAAATAAACCTCACAAAAGAACACCTGGGAGTGAAGCACAGGCTCTCTCTCTGGAGCAAGATACACTCATGTCGAGGAATGTCCTCTTCAGTGAGCGTGTGAGCAGCTCCCCGGGGTGCGTTAACACCTTCTTAATTGAGCGTGTGTTCGTAGTAATCAAAGACTCGGGTGTCAAAGCCTTCATGTATTTCATGTCCTGTAATTAGCCAGACGTGATACCGGCTGACAGACACTCTCACTCCATGTCCCTGTTGGCTAATGTTCAGACGCCATGTTGGTGCCTCGTGTTTAACTGTGTACACAGCTGCAGCATATGCTTTAAATACCTCTAAGGATCCAGAGAAATGAGAGGGATGTGCATCATGTCATACTGGTCACATCATCATCATCATCATCGGTTTAGAGTCCGCTTTCCAGGCACCGCTGGGTTGGACTGGATTCTCGCTATGGCTTTCTTCCACCGGGAACGGTCCATGGCCATCTCCTGGTTGATGCCGAGTGCTTTCATGTCAGCTAGCACGGTCGTCTGCCAGGTCTTCTTGGGCCGGCCACTGGGTCTTGTCCCCTCCAAGTTAATCGACATTACTTTTTTCACCCAGTCGTTCTCTTCTTTCCTGACTACATGTCCAAACCATCGCAGTCTGCCTCTCCTCACCACATCACAGTGAATACAAAAAAATATCTTCTCAGCCATTCCTATCAGCTAAGAAATTCTCTCATTTCCCACTTTTAGGATTAGCTCTCGTGACCAAACTAGTTTCTTTCTCCTTCTTCTGCTTTACTTGTGGAAGAAAGCCCTCTAATAACAAAACCCAAAACGTTTAACCGCTAGTCTTGTTTTCACATGATGCTTCCTCCCCTATCTCTTCCTTCTGTTGGTTCCCCCGGTCCCCTGCTTCCTGCCCTCTCCAAGGCCAGCCATGCCTCCATGGCCTCCTCCTTGGTCTTCAGCCCCTGCCTCAGCACAGACAGCCAAGGAACCAGCACCCCGGTCATCATGTGCCGCAGTCCCACAGGTGTTGTGATAATACACACACATGCACACACCAGCCCATACAAAAAAACACCTGTTCTTACACGCAAGCATATGCACACATACTGTACAAACACGTACATGAACACACAGTGTTTCCCATTGGATTTTGAGAGACTATGGTGGGGGGCTCGCGATCTTCTAGGGGGATCCGGGGGCAGGCCCCCCCCCCCAGGAGAAAAATGTGAATAAATTTCATGTAAATGCATCAATTACTGACAAATGACTTACAAACTGCTGGTATTGATATTAATATTGACGGCACAATGTAAAGGGTCATACTAAATGGGGTTGAAGAGTTTTCAGAAAGCATTTAAGAAAAGATGAAAACAAAAATTACTAAAACACAGTGCTGAGCCTTTATACTACTAGTTTATCATTATTATTATTATTAATACTATTAAATTCATCGATTCTGAGTATACCAAATATTGTGGGAAACACTGTGCACAGATTTATACGCAAGCACATGAACACAACCTCAACTCAAACTCAAACCCAAACCGGGAGCACCTGAAAATGCACAGGTTGCATGTATGAGATGAGTAGACACACACACACAAACACACACACACACACACACACACACACACACACGTACAGTGGACGTTTGTTTATTTTTTGCATCACTCTTGTCTTTCCAGATGTGAAAACTAAGACGTCTCCCAGGTCAAATTTGAAGTTTCGATTTGACAAACTGAGCCACTCTTCAGCGGTGAGTTCTGCTAATGCCTTCAGTTCAGCTGGACAGTTTTCTCCGGGAAATCTGTTTGCATTTTAACCCAGACCTTAGATGTTTTAATTGGTACGTGGAGATCTTGTACAATATCTTTTGTGAGAAATGTTGATTATATTTTGATTTGTTTCACAGTTCTCTGAAGTGAAGAACATAATGACACTATTACTCTTGTGCAACTTTATGACTTCGGCTAAACCTTTTTTTTATCCTTCCTTCCTGTTTGCTGTTCTTATTAGTCTGATTAGACAGATGCGGAACTAGCAGCAGAACTACAGACTGTTTCTCAACATTGGGAAACAACAAGGCTCAAGGAGCTATCCTAGCGTTCAACAAACAAAAAAGTACCACAGACGACTGTATAAGCCCACTGTCAACGCACTTCACTAAGCCAAGCGAGAGATAGCCCCACTGTCTGTACACAGGGGGTCTGCTGGTGAATACTGTGAGAGTATATTCAAGACAAACTGGAGCGCAAAGTGTCGCTTTAATCCTTAGCTACAGATATCAATGTTAATGCCTAACTGATGGTATCGCCACAGGCTGCTTTCCAGTTGCCAATAACACTGTCGTTGTTCACACATAAATACAAGCCATTTGTCAACTGTGAGTGTGGAATGGGCAGGACCGTCTAGCCTAGAGGTAAGCAAACAGGGGATTTACGGATCAATTAAGGAGAGACTATGGCTGAACTGTTACTTGTTGTGTTAAATGTGGATTCATTTATACAAATAGCAACTACAAACTACAAAAGCACCAGAAGAATCAACTTTTTCCTTTGTCTCCCTGTGATGGTATATCAGAAAGATATATATAGATATATAAGAGATATATATATATATAGATATATAAGATATATATATATATATATATATATATATATATATATATATATATATATATATATATATATATATATATATATATATATATATATATATAAAAACATCCCAAAACAATTCCATACATAACACCCATACTTGCTTATATAACACACATACAGTACACACACCATACATGATCTACACAAACACACACTGTAGCATACTGCACAGAAGCAGCACTTCTTCTTAGCCCCCTAGCCCTTTCCCCTGACCTTCAGCTCATTGTGAGCCTCCAAGGGGTCCGGTTCTGTTTGTGACATCATGAGTACGGTGAACCTCACACTCAAACCCTGCTAAAATACGCTTATTGCTTGTGCAACATAATTGAAGTACCCTTTCATGGAGGTTCTTTAGGAAGGAGGAAGTCTGTTAGTGCTCATCAAATCATTAGCTATCTTAAAACTAAACAATTCCATCCTATTGTGCCATAACCTTATTTTAGCCAAAGTTGCGCCTTACAATCTATCTAAAAACACACTTTCAGCATCGATCTCGCCTCTCTCTCCCTTGTTCCCTTCCTCTTTTGCTTCTCATTTAGGAAGTAGAGGTACATCTGGACCTGGTCGTAGTACTTATGAGAGTTTAGCACGAAATATGCTGCAGATCCTCGTTTCACCTTCTGAAACCATGTTAGGAAAATACATCCCAAATGCAGCTATACGTACTTGTATCTGTGTTAATGTTTGATGTAATCTTTGCAGTTCTACTCAACCCACCACGTGGGAAAGTTGAACTTGATGTGGCATTCGATGGTTTTTCGACCAGATTGAACATCTGTCTAAAACACAGGACTTTGGAGCTTCAATAGATGCACATAGGATCATGCATAATAACGCTTTGTGAGTTTTAAGCTAAGCTCAACTTTTCTCTGAACAGATTTGCAAAGGCAATTGCGGGCGACTACGAAAGAAAAAAACTGAATAGTGAATAGCTCTCAAGTGCAGTCTCGTTTAACCCTGAGGGGCGTAAGATAAACATTGCAAGCACAAGCAGCAAAGGAAGGGGAAAGCTATCTTCGTAATTTGACCAAATATCTCAAAAATGTATTTGAGAAGTACAGATTCCGAGGCAGGCTACAATAATTGTGAAATGATTCACTGTTTCTTTCAGAGAGGGTTAATCACTTCCTCCCTCAGGGAAGTAGTCCTACAAGAGTAATTTTAAAGGAAACGGCTGCTGGCTAGGAAGTGTAGGTTCAGGGAACTTTCCTTTCTGGAGAAGTACTCAACAAGCAAACAGCCCCAGATAGCAACGCTGTTTGTGTGTACACATGTATACACACTGAAGGCCTCTTGTTTTATTATTGTCCACAGTAGAGGTTATATATTTTGAACAGCAGATGAGAGTAGGAGCAATTGATGAATAATGAGTCCGATGTCTTTATCATTGTAGCGGGTATTGCCTACACAGCCTTCTCTCTAATTTATTCAGTTATGCCTTTTGTTGCATTGATGTCATGTAAAATAAATGTAACTGCTGAGTATGCTAATGAAAGATATTAATGAAATAATTAAATATACATTAATTTATTAGAGGCCTAAAAAATGTATATGTATATTTGGTTATGTAATGTGCCATTGAGAGTTTATTCTGAAATAAAATGTTGTATTTTGTGTCACATTGTGTTGTTTTTCACTCAATGGTATGTGTTACATCATCAATCACACACTATTGTTACACAGAACAAGCACATACTTTAAAACGTTCCAAACTGTGGGCAAATATAGCCTGTTCAATACAATAAAGTGAATTTTGCCACACACAATTAAAACAAAGAATACAAAATGCCTCTGCCGAGCTGTGGAGAAAGGGAAGTGGTATAATGCAACCACGAGAGGGTGGATTTTTTTGTAGAGTGATTACACACTATTTCCGGAATGTCCCAAGCATTTCCTGGTTAAACCCGATGAAGCCAGCCTCATACCATACTTTTAAAGGACCAGAGTTATCTGATGGGTTTGGACTGTGTTTTGTTGATAGCTGTCGAAAACTTAAATTTATAAAACAAAAATGACAGGCCAGCGTGGAACACCTGAACTGCCTGTTACACTCTTCCATCTCTGCAATAAACCCTTTTTTTCAACAACTAGCAATTTTGTGATGTCAGAGGAGCCCAGTAAGGCATTGTTTTAATGGGTATCCAGGTAGACCTGTTATTACTCACTTGAATACAACACT
The DNA here is from genome assembly GCA_900291075.1 of Melanogrammus aeglefinus. Classification (NCBI taxonomy): domain Eukaryota; kingdom Metazoa; phylum Chordata; class Actinopteri; order Gadiformes; family Gadidae; genus Melanogrammus; species Melanogrammus aeglefinus. The sequence goes on from OLKM01000725.1 coordinate 206,054, forward strand.
TAAAATGATCTGCTAGACGCGTTAGCTTAGTTAGTTCAAACTTTTGATTCATTTAACTAAACTAAAAACAATTGAAGTAACCCTAAATAATCCAGCACAACATGGCAGATCCAGACTCCCCCAAACAGCATGACATGGACCACCGATGATGGCGCCCTTGAAGGTGGGTCCTGATGCATCACGTCGCCGCCCCGCCACCGTGTCTTACGGAGGAATAGATGATGGACTGGCTAGGCTCCTGGACTGCTTGTGGCTCGCGTGAAGCACCAAGTGAGACATCGGCATACACAAGCTGTAACAGAAGCATTGAATGGTCTAGAAGTGCACCAGAACATGAAACATACAGAACATACTCCCCTCACCGACTTCCCCTTAGCCCTTACCTCGCTGCTTGTCCTTCGTTGCTCCTCTGGCTTTGAGGAAACTGCAAAAAGAATGGGATTGTTGTATGTACACACGGTATATGATTGTAGCCCAAACAGTCATTCATGCGCACAGTGAATAATGTGTGGGCCATAGGCTGAATTCTACATCACAAACACACAATATCTGATTTCAAGGATACCTTTAGAAAGCCGGGAATTGTTTGTCTGTGGTATCGGGCATCGGGGGAGAGGCTGTGGGATCTGATTGTATTGGAATGTATCCAGAGTACAGCGCGTCTCAACAGACTGGGGCCCTGCGCTCAGACAACGAGCCAACAGCAGAAGAAAGAGGGTGCAAAGTAGGGCGGACACGAGGACCAGCGCCCTGTGCCACTCGCTCCTCTCTGTGGCTGAGATGAGAGAAGAATAAAACACAGGTGAAATCTATTAGGATGATGGTGAAGATGGTGGCCGTGGTGGTTGATGTGTTTCCGATTACAGACACTATAAGGCCCATGGGATTAAAGTTTCTCCTACCATTTTCATATTGATGAACTTGCATGGTCGTTTACAGATGCTCACACACACACAAGAACACAAACAATGAGCTGAATATTATCCTACCTGCTGTGAGGATCACGGATTGCAGATTCCCCTGAGAGCTGCCACCCCCTTTCCATTTAACTTGGCATCCATATACACCTTCGTCAGACTTTTTTAAATTCTGGATTTGGAGAACAAGGCGGGTTTTATTGGCCGACAGGGTCTGATATGTGAGATGGTTGGGGGAGACCGTATCCGACTTGTTCGACATGGTGGATGTTTGTGTCCAAATCGAGGTCCAATTGTTCTCTCCACAGTGTTGGACAACACAGGACAACCGGAGGTCCCCGCCCATTGGAACATGAAATGATTCACGTTTTGCAAAAAGTGTCTGATAGCATTCTTCAGCATGTACACCTAGAATAGGGTAAACAACTTGTGCACTTCAGTTAAAGGTATTTTTGAAGTGGAGATATTATATGAAACCTGAATGAAAATATGTCATTTGGGGCATTCAATGTGATTGACAAAGAAATAAAACAAGAGGAAATGTATTCATTATCTAACCAATACCTATGCAGGCTATACTTTTTTTTATACTATATCAATTGACATTCAATATTAAATAGTGAAGGCATAGGCTAGTCTCAAAGCAAAATCTCACTAATTTCAAAGTTCACATGAAATTTCGTTTTTGTAGTATAAAGACATTCGTTCTTGTATTCATAGTAATATCAATGCATTCATTAATATTAATATTGATTGATTGCATTCATGAACAGCCAAAATAAGTACTTTATATTTACTTACAAGTATAGAGACAGCTGAATCCAAAGAAGATATATCCATACATTCTCTTTTATTGAAGATGAATAGCAAACTTGGGTCGCTGTATTCCACTTTTGACTTCATTTCATACCCGGGACATACTGGCTAGTGCTACTACAGTCACTTGATGATGCCTTCTATAACGAATCTTTCGAAATGAATCGCAGAAAATGGGCGTTCTTGGATCAACGATGTGTTAGCTCCGCCCGCTCTAACGTTGGGCGCTCGTATGCATACGTTGTAGGCTGTGTGCATACGTTGTATGCACACATTTAATGCACTTTTTTTGTTCATATTTAACGTTAAAATGACTGGCGTATTTATTTATTCAGAGAGAAGAGCCTTGGTGATTCGCTAAACGATGTGTAAGTGTAGGCCTACTTGTAAATGTGAACATTTGGTCAATGTGTGTTATATCAAGCAAATCATAGATATCTTTTCAGATAAAGGTGACTAAATCCCTATTTTGTCTATATCATTCAGTGCTCTACTCTTGGTCAATATTTTCCATATTTCATTATTATGTAAAAATAATAATAATAATAATAATAAACACATAAATTAATAAACAGAACTAATTAAATAACTTACAAATGAATACATTCAATAAATAATAAAAGTTGGCTACTAATAAGTGATGGCAGGCCATTGTTACGTCAGACACTGATTCGTTTTAACACACGTTGACCCAACAATGGTAACTTACCATAGAAGAATCCCACCTTTTTACCTACCAAGCACTTATTGCGCTGAAATGTCTTACTTTTATCATATCAACTACTATTTCAGCAAAAGTGTTTATGAAACAAAATTGACGGATTTCATAGGAAAGTGACATGCTCCAACACCCCATATCCTGTTTCCGCCCGGCCTCCTGCAGCCTTAAGACCGCACTCCTAAGACCGACGTTCTAGGACCCTCGTTTTTCTGTTATATCGTTTTTGCCAGACGCGAAGACCCCGGCGATGGCTAGAGAATTTTTTCGGGGGGTCGGAAAGCAAATGACGTTGTAAAGGTCTAACGTTATATAAATACATGTACAGTAAGGTGGTTAGATGGTTACGTCTAGGTATTAGGTCAGATGGTTGCATAGAGTCGGTTAAGTGTAGGTATTAGGTTAAAGATTTTACATAAGGGATGTTTATGTTTAGGAATTAAGTTAGAGATAGTTAGTTTTTGGTTAGCTACGGTCATATAAGGTTAAATTGAGTTACTTGCTTAGTAATTTGTTGTTTTTCGTCACTTTCTCATAAAAGATGAAATCATAGTCCAAGCAAAAATAAACTTGCATCCCTATGAAATGTCACGAAGAGCTCTGGGACTGCGGGCCTGGGACTGCGGGTCTGGGACTGCGGGTCTGGGACTGCGGGCCTGGGACTGCGGGCCTGGGACTGCGGGCCTGGGACTGCGGGCCTAACCCTAGGACAGCCTCCTCCACTGACTGCAGGAACATACCCCTCTCCGAGTCTCGCTGCTGTCGGCGACTGAGATAAACAAAGAGCCGGTGACTGTCCAGGAAGATAAAAAGGTTCAACAGTTTCCGACAACATGGATACTGGTATGTACCGGTATCCCTCCTGTCGTTTCAAGCATTGTCATTCGGTAAAAGTTGGCCTAATCTGAATTTCAAGGCAATGAATGACAGCTGAGGTAGCTTCTGTGCATTAGCGCATTAGCGCTACCTTAGCCATAGCATGCCAGGCTAGCCGGGGAGACTTGCTGTCATGTTCCACCCTGACTCTTAATGCAAGTGTAGGGATGGTAGAAAGCGGCCCTCCATTAGTCAACTATTTGACCAGTATACCTCATTTATTTTCGAAACATTGTGTTTCTAGTGATTATTGCTAGTAATCCGTGCTGCTAGCCTACTTTAGCTAGTGTAGGGAGGAGCTGCTAGCCTCCTCTGGTTAGTCCAGAGAGGGCAGGGAAGTCCAAAAGTGACTGATAAGGCTTTCGTTCAAAGGTGACACTTCAGCCTTATGTTTTCACTGGAAATCGAGGCAGTTTGCCATTATAGGCACAACATATAGGATTCTTTCATTCTAATCATTCTGCCCTTTGAACAGACAATCCATCCATTTGCTTTTATCTAAATTAAAATCATTAATCTTCAAATCATTATAAATTATGGGAAGCAAATGGAGGTTAGAACGGTTGACTTGAACTTGTTAGAACAATAATATTAAAATATTTTGTGTGTTATGTATAATACATTAATGTATATCATATACACAGGTTCCGAAATTAACCCCAGCCTAGTAAATCTTGGAAGGCTATCCTCCCCGTAGCGGGTAAATGCTGCACAAGGGATCTAGGGATCGGGATCGAGACCCGGTCCACTGTTAAAAAATTGTCAAAACCCAAAAATCAACAAGGTTCGAGTCAAGCGAGTCCGAGTTTATCGAGTTTATCGAGTCTAGCGGGTCCTATGAGGTGACGTTTCATCCCGAGAGACGAGTCATGTAGTTTAAATCAATTCAGATTCAAGGGCAGAAACATAAATTAATTGGCTAAGTTATGGATTAAAAATTGAATGGCAGGCAAATCGCCGTTAAACTAATCAAAGAATATTCATTGGTCGCTTGATAAGATGTCTGACCGTGTGTGCTATATCAAAACCCGGCTGACGGATAAACAGACACAGGCTTGTTTTCTGATGCACTAAATGTAATGTCTGGAAATCTGTTATTTTTTTCTGCTTCAATTGATTCTAAACACGTCGACAGCAAAGAGTTTACAAATTATTTTCCATTAGAGATATTTTTGAAAGGTTTTGAGTTTCCCGGATTAAAATTAGATCATGGTTTTCATTTGATAGTAACTTTTTACTTCAAGCCTTGCAAGATCGAAGAGACTACAAATAACTGTTGTTGGAGTGAGGCCTATATGATGAGCTATATCAAGTCTGCCTGGACACAATCCATAGAATACCGCCATTGCCCTTGCTGCCACTACTGTAGGGCTGCTTGATTTATGGAAAAAATCATAATCACTATTATTTTGGTTAATATTGAAATCACGATTATTCAAACGATTATTTTTGAGAATAAGAGAATTTTCGAAAACATGATGTATTTATTCAGCATATCCCTCCCATAAAACACTGTAACTGAGAACTTTAAAAATTCGCATTAAAAAAATACAAAAAATGATCAAAAAGAAAATGTTCAAATGTAAAATAATGCACAGATACGTATAATAATGTACATAAAAATAATAATAATGGAAAATTCGATTATATTCGTTTTGTGATCGTTTGATGGTAAGATCGAAATCACGATCAAAATTTGATTAATTGCCCTACATTACTGTGCTCCTTCATATATGGTGTCCTGTATCAGAAAAATAATAGATACTTAATGACACACAGTTAAACTGCTCCTTTCACTTGTAGTGATTCTTTGGTTGATTGGGTTATGTATCCATTAGAGACTCATGCGGGCTGTAGAGAGACCCTAGAGAAAGGGGTCAAACTATATAGGCATGCATGTTCCTCACTATGAATTACAAACCAATTAGATGCTCTCCTTCATCAGAATGTACTTCGATTGTAATATACATTCCCTTTAGGTGCACCTGTGGTCATTTATCAGCCAATAGACCTCATTACTGTAATCAAGCTATAATTAAGCCAACATAATATCTTTAATATTTGGTTACTTTTCTTATTGGCATCCTATTGAAGTAGTTATTTCATGATCACAACATATGATTTATATTGCTTTATATCCATGAAAATAAAAATTCCCTAAGAAAATGCAATGTAGTACAATGACCTGCCATATGCAAGATATACTGATGTCTGTCTGAATGCTTGTAAATACCCATGTATCATGTACAGGCCAACTTACAGGCTAGATTATGACAATATACGTCATTCAGTAACCCACATCCTCTGAGTAGAGGAAGCCTTGAGACTGCATGCAATTTATCACAGTGACAAATCTGATATTAGACTAACGAACTGAATTATATCGCTCCTAACAAGCTGTAGTCTAATTCTTGTATTTTCCCCTTTTTTTTGTCTTGTTCCGCGGTGTCTCTGGTCCTATCAAGGTTTGAGTCAAGATAAGGTCGCCGCCTTCGTCAAGAGACTGCGTGCCGAGCCACGCTATCTGCTAGCACAGAATGTTTCTACCTGCATCGACCCACTAGAGGTGTGTCTGCACCGGCAGACAGTCCAGGACACTGTGCACATCTTTCAGCACACCATCCCCACAGAGGGGAAGCCTGTCACTAACCAGAAGAACTCTGGTAGGACATGCTTATATGCTCATAGCCAATCAGATTAAAACATGTATGCAATCCAAGATATTCCCTGTGCTCTAAACTCAAAAAGGTATTTTTTGAGCCTGTTGCTGTGGATAAGATGGGAGCCCCCACCTTCCAAAGCCCGTTTACAGAATCTGACCAAAAATCTTGTAATTTGAGTCAAACACTGTTCACTGTTAAGAACATACTTTTAACACAATGCAATGGGAGGCTCTTCCTTATGAGAGAAATATGTGTAGTTCACCAACTGCAGAAACAAGTATTTTATAAGTGGTTCGGTATCTTTATTATAATTATTTTTTATGTCGTTTCTTATAGTTTGTTGTCCTAGATGTTCTTTTCATAGCATTACTGTGATTTTGTGTTCAACACTGTTCAAATACAGATCGTCCCAGGCACACCATCCCAGGCTGGAAAACACTTCTTATTTGTTCTTCTGTCAATTCCAGGGAGATGTTGGATCTTCTCGTGCCTTAACGTCATGAGACTTCCCTTCATGAAGAAGTTCAACATCGAGGAGTTTGAGTTCAGTCAGTCCTACCTCTTTTTCTGGGACAAGGTAATGTCAGATGTAACGCTTTGTTACCTCAGTGTTTCCCATACATAGACCAATGTGTGGCGCAGCTCCATAGAGTGAACACCGAGCGCCACAAATTGATTGTTTTTTTGTTGTTTTTTTACACAATTTTGAAATATAAATCGTTCAGTTCATTCATCTCCGCATGGCACTCTTTCTCCCTGTCATTGTCGTTCACACACGCACAGAGACAAGCGCTCATACATGCCAATGGTGTGCGGGCACACTACCACTTATTGGATAAACCCGCGTATCACTGATACACTGCACACGCGCTGACAGTGGATTCGCCTGCGAATTTGCTGAATTTGCTCTGCAGCAGGGACAGGAGATTGGGAAGATCAGGAAGTGGGCCGGTCCACTTTGAAATGTATTTTATGCTCGATTACGCGAATGAGCAACCGCGAAACGCCCTTCCCCCCCGTCAGGACTCCATGTCTCCCCGCCCCCCCCCCCGCCACCACACATTGCTTCCTGGTCTGTGGGAAACACTGTACCTCCGTTTAAAGTCGCAGTTTGTAACTTTTTCCGCCAGCTTGTAGGTTCAAATTACCTGGAGATATTTGTATTTAATGCTGCTTGATAGATTCTTCATTAACGTTATCCATAAAATCACATCCTATAACTGTTAAATCCTACAAAAATATGTATGCTGGCAGCTGGCCAGCCCTTACCTCTTTGTTTGCCTGACAAGATCAAACAAGCTGCAGCTAGCATAGTGGCAAACCATGCTTATGAGATGCCATATCAATGAAACCGCAAAATAATAACCTAAATCCAAGTTGTTTTTGTCACATATTAACCTCATTACATAAGTAAACGGAAATGTGTTGCACCATCAGGATTAACATGGTTTAAAATCAATGGAAATGTGTATGATTCCTCATTACTCATAAAACCTTTTTTATAATGTTTAGGGTGTAGTGCCTGTATACTTGTCTTTGTGTGTGTGTATCCATGCATGCCTGGGTTAATCTCAATGACACACACGCACAGAGAAGTACTACTGAAAGGCCATTATGTGTCAAACCCACCGTTGTGTTGTTTTGGTCAGCACTGTCCACAACCTTTGTCACACTTACCCCCTTCCTCTTTTCAAGCGTTGATTTGTTTTGAGAGGTTCCTCAAATCATGCTGTCTCTTGTATCCATGATTGTCTTGAGTTCTCCATTCACAGCCTGCTCTTTCCCGCAGGTGGAGCGCTGCTACTACTTCCTTCAGGCCTGTGTTGAGACCGCCCAAAGGAAAGAGCCTGTGGACGGCCGTCTGGTCCAGTTCCTGCTCTCCAATCCAACCAATGACGGAGGACAGTGGGACATGCTGGTTAACCTCATTGGTTAGTTCTCAGCCCTCGTAGTTGCCGGGCGGAACAGGGCCTGTATTGTTTGAAGTCTATGTGTCAGGGGAAAGTTGTCGTAGGTGTAGTTGACACTCAATCACGCTTTAGCTACCTCGACCAGCACGGTTCGCACGTTTAGCACTATTTCTGAAAAAGGTAATAAGTCTTGACCTAAAGTCTTGTCTTGTGCTGATGTGGTTACAGAGAAATATGGCGTCGTTCCAAAGAAGTGCTTTCCAGAGTCTCACACTTCTGAGGCCTCGCGTAGAATGAACGACATCCTCAACAACAAGGTCTGCCCACACACAAAATTCCTTAACCGCTCGACCAGAAGCTCGGGCAAGACCCCCAAGGTCAGGGTTTCAGCCGAGCGTGGAACCATCTTGACTGTTTTTTGCCCCGTTTCAGCTGAGGGAATACTGTCTAAGACTGAGGAACATGGTGGCCAGCAACTCCACTGAGGCTGAGATATCTGCAGCTATGGACACCATGATAGAAGAGGTGAGATTCTTACACAATCACATTTACATGCAAATGAATGGCTGGATAGGTTAAGGAAAAATAAACAGTCTACATATTATAAGAATTCCAAAAATTCAGTTTTAATATTGCCCTCAATTGTCTGTTTGGCCAGAAGAGGGCGCTGCCTCACTTTAAATCACCTCTAGCTGTCCATCTCTTGACTGATGCATAGAGTTCTTCATTTGAGCTTATATTTGATGAATGATTATTGGCGATTGTCTGATACGTGTTTTACTTGCACGCAACTTAGAAATGATATGATATGATATGCTACAATATAATGGCAGTACAAATAATGTGTCCTCACGAGTCAAAGCAAAACAGTGCTTATTACACTGAGTGTTTCTACCTTTTGTAATGGTTTGGGTGTAGTTCAGTAGATAAGTCAAAGAGTTTACACATCTACTAAAAGTTGCACATTTTCAAATGGTCACCCCATATAAGGCTATAATTATTTAAAATTGAAATAATGTTTCTGTTTTTTCCAAGTGCAAATACCTTGCGTCTCAGTTAGCTGTCTCTCTGTGTGTATCGGCCTGTTAGCTGTCTGTCGGTGTGTTACGGCCTGTTAGCTGTCTGTCTGTGTGTATCGGCCTGTTAGCTGGCTGTCTGTGTGTATCGGCCTGTTAGCTGTCTGTCGGTGTGTTACGGCCTGTTAGCTGTCTGTCTGTGTGTATCGGCCTGTTAGCTGGCTGTCTGTGTGTATCGGCCTGTTAACTGGCTGTCTGTGTGCATCGGCCTGTTAGCTGGCTGTCTGTGTGTATCGGCCTGTTGGCTGTCTGTGTGTATCGGCCTGTTAGCTGTCTGTCGGTGTGTTACTGCCTGTTAGCTGTCTGTCTGTGTGTATCGGCCTGTTAGCTGGCTGTCTGTGTGTATCGGCCTGTTAACTGGCTGTCTGTGTGTATCGGCCTGTTGGCTGGCTGTCTGTGTGTATCGGCCTGTTGGCTGTCTGTGTGCATCGGCCTGTTAGATGGCTGTCTGTGTGCATCGGCCTGTTAGCTGGCTGTCTGTGTACCAGGCGAGAGATCTTGCCATTGCTGAGATGTTAATTCTTTCTCGAATGCCCAAGGGACGATGTTTCAAGTTGCTTTAGGTAAGTTTTGAGGGTCGTAAAGAAAGAGAGAAGAGCACAAGAATATGAAAATAAATGACCCAGAAATGCCACCCCTCTCCCTATGCTTTTCCAACCACCACAGATTCCCTACCCATCTGTGGTGGTTCTATATCATAACGTTGTATGTGAGCATGTGCTTGACGTCCAAGAGGTCCAATGGTCTCAAACAGAGGCAGGTGCAGTCAACCAGAAGAGAGTCACAAATGATTATGGTATTTTAAAACAATTAATACAAAAATATAGTTCTTAAATATTATCTTCAGCATCTATTATGTTAATAGTGTGCTGTTCAAATGACACAACGTAGAGAAAGGTGGTGACGTACATTCATTCATTCACACACTTACTGACACACTGGTTTGCTGTTGGTGAGGCGTGTACAGTAGCTCTCTATTGTCCGTGCTCAATCACACGGTCAACAAAATTGCATGCTCACCTACTGTGTGTTATGTTGTGGCTGAGGACAGGGGGGGGGGCTTAGTTGTGTGGGGCTGTGCCTGCTTTCACTTGTATAGTAGGTGTGGATGAACATGAAGTGTATGCTTCCTGTGTGTTGTTTGTGCCCGTCAATCGGTCACCTTTTGAACCCTCACATAAATGAGTCTGCCTCAACAGCTTTGTTGGGTGCTGTTAGTCTGCATTGTGCTGCCGGCCACTGTTGTTTGTTTCTTTTTTATAAAACGCGGTTTCGTGTTCCAGCAACTCCAACGCAGATGACTGGCCGTCACCGCGCGCGCGCGCGCGCGCACACACACACACACACACACACACACACACACACACACACACACACCACACACACACACACACACACACACACACACACACACACACACACACACACACACACACACACACACACACACACACACACACACACAGACCATTGGTTTCGCAAGAGTAGCGTGTGCTCCTGCTGTGCCCGGGGCGGTGTTTTCAAGGGCTGTTTGTCCACCTGGAAGTAATTTGTTTTTGGGAAAACCCGACTTGGGGTGATGCTTTTTCCCTGTCTGAGGGAGCCTTCGGGGTACAGCGAGGACGAGCATACAGGTGCGAGTTGTACTCAGATGAACAACGCAACTTTATTCCAGCTGTTGTAACGGGTTACATTTAAACGGTGTCCTCCTTACAGATTTGCAATTTAAAGGAGCAATTTTTGATCCCATGTTTCATGTGATAATGGATGTAAAGTAGGGCTGCTGGGCCATCACCCTAGCTGGTAAACTAGTTTTGTCAGGCGACCTTTATGCTGTCGACTGCCTGTCAGTTGTTGGTTATTAAAAACTGGTGTTAATGTGCGCAACAGGAACATGGATCAAAGCTCCTCAAGCAGGTACTATTTTAGTCCTCTGCCATGTGAGGCAAGCCACTGTTAATTAAACCAATATATTTTGAACCTTTGTTCCTTCTTTCCTCCATCCGTACACACACACACACACACACACACACACACAGTGATGTTGTGTTTGCGCATGTGTGATGCTAAAGGCGTTTACCCTCAACAATTCACAAATGTGTTTTGGTTCACGTGTGCAGATCAAAGATGTGGTGTCGGTCCCACTTTGGGGCACGTGGAGGTGATGCTGTCCATCCTCTGTGTGCAGCGGTCATGGCTTGAGCCCTGGTCTTTGTCTCAGCACCCCCCCCCCCCCCCCCCACCACCGCCACCACGATGACAGGCCACAAGGATCATCGCCTGTGGTTCCACTTACTATACAAAAGAATCACAGGATTTCAAACTCAACCCTTTATATATTTGCCAGCTAGACTGTGCTGCTTCCTGTGCTCCTGGAATAAAAAAAACTGTATCCCGACATAACCGTTGAGCAATGGCGGGTTGTGGAGGTGGAGTATCCTCGTTTACGAGTTGGATGCTGCACCCCTGAGGTGTTCAGCTCACACAGACGCACAGACTACACGTGTGCTCTTCCGACTGCACCACCTGTACATGTTAGACGACAGACATTCAATATACACCTGAAGAAACGGGTGATGCAGGTCACACGCAACCTGTTGCCTGTACACTGCACAGAAACAGTGTGTACGCACAAGTTGTACTAAAGACACGTCAATATAAAACCTATTTGGTGGTGACTTTAGAGATGTCTTTTTGCTGAAAAAACGGGACCCATAATCCAGTCTGATGGACGCTCTGAGAGATTGTCACATGGTTAATTACTTTAAATTAGCTGCATGATTGCTATGTGAGAATCTCATACCCACTGCAGATTTAATTAACATGAAGTCGCTTGACGTCATCCTGGGTTTCCTAGAGATGCTGATAGCTATTGGAAGCAGGGAGATCTACCAACATAAAGACGCACTGGATTTCACATTATATTCACACACAGTAAACACACCGCAAAGGGTGCAATTGCGTTAATGAACTGAAATACCGGGAATGTAAAGACATACCAATATATTTACTTAAATCGCTTCATGGGTCCTTTAGGGGCTGTTTCATGATTCAAAATGTAAGTGTTGGCAGGCTTTGTCAAAACATGGTAATTGCTCCCAGGGTTGTGCTAAATGTATTCAATCCATATATTCTATGACCACTACGACCCACACCTGGCTCTTGTACATGGAGTGTTTGTATATGGTTTCCTGAGCGTGGGAAAGCATGGCTACGATCCGCCTGCATTGAGTTAAATTCACAGGAATGAAGTTCTTGAAAAGTGTGTGTGTGTGTGTGTGTGTGTGTGTGTGTGTGTGTGTGTGTGTGTGTGTGTGTGTGTGTGTGTGTGTGTGTGTGTGTGTGTGTGTGTGTGTGTGTGTGTGTGTGTGTGTGTGTGTGTGTGTGTGTGTGTGTGTGTGTGTGTGTGTCCGTCCCTCTGCTTCATATATTGTAGCGCAGGGATGTAATATCCCTCCAGACCAGCTGTCTCCTCTACTCTCCCTTATCCTTGCTGTTTTTGGCAATAACAGCTGACCCCAGCAAAGATCTCCGATAAGGACCCGTAATGTAGAGCTTTTGCTGGTAGCTCATTGGCTGGCCAGAGAGCTGCCTGCCTCAGATCAGAACCAACCATCAGACCCACCCTTAATCTTTGTCTGGTAGTATACTCCTTTTCCTCTTTTAGCTGTGTAAAATATTAAAATAAGAGCATGACTTTAACACAAGGAAGATAAATCAGCCACATTATCATATTCGCGTCGGGCGTATGGCATGGCACCCTACGTCTGCCCAGTGGCACTGTAGCAACCATCCTATTTTGAAAGCAACTTTACTAGATAGATTTAAGATGGATCATTAGTGTTTGGAAGTGTTTTTTGAATTCCCTGGTGGCCCCGGAACTCCAACAAGGAATTAACTTCCACTTCCTGTTTTGGAGACCCTTTTTATTAAAAAAATACTTTTGCTAGTATTTTAATATACATTTGACATACATAAAAATGCACACACACACACACACGATGGACAATTTTTTTTGAAATGTGTATTTATTATAAGTGCTCTCAGGTATGTGGTACGTTCTCTCTCTTCCTCTCTGTCACTCGCACAACATGTTTTCCTTTCTTCTCGTCCGTCTCAGTGTTTTAGCCGGACGGCACCGAGGCAGGTGTTTCAATATTGACCCCGTGCGCGGTGACGTCAGTGGGACTGGGGCCCTTTTGTTTCCTGACCAGTCGGGCCCTCGGGTCGGCCCAGACTGACATTTTGTTTGTTTGACCTGATGAGCGGAACGGTAGCGGAGGAGAGGGAGAAAAGCACATAGATTGCATAGAGCAGATATAAATTAGGAGGACACGTGAGTATAAGGGCTAAGAAGGCCTTCTAGGTAAATAGACGAGCATGCCAGTTGATGGGCACATTGCGATTCGGTCTCGCCTACATAGCAGTCTAAACATGGCAGTTAGGTTTGCAGTGTGTGTTTTGAAGAGGCAACTGCTGTTAAGGATGTGATGAAGGGTTGGCGACTTGTGTGTCTCAGCTAGCCACAAATGTATGTATGGACACACAGGCCGTTGTGCTCAGCGTGCCTATGTGAGCGCGTGTGTGTCTACATTAGTATGTGTGATCACGCACCGAGATATTCAGATGTATGAATGGATCGAGTGCCCTAACCTAAAGGAAAGCTTCTATAAGGAGGTTCAAGATGCTTGACTCGGGGGACAAACATGTGTTCTTTGTCATTCTTGGTCATGTCATCAACACGTGTCATTTTCCTTAGATTTAATGACTACAAGTAAAGGGGCGCCAAATAGTGGGGACCCTGTTTTGCTTTTCTGGTTCTTGTTTTTGCTGAGGTTTGGCAAAAGGCGCAACGATATAACAAAGGGGGTCAGAGAGGGATGGGGAAATTCCTCGGATAGCTTTATCATCGTAGAGGTGGGCTGGAGACGCCCCCGTTTAAACAAGCTGAATATGTTCCTCCAAAAACGGACAGACCTGCACAGCAGGCGACCGGGAGAAACAGAGGATCCCAGATTTGGGATTCGGAAATGAAGAGATTTAGGTAGGAACATATGCAGCCTGACGGAAAGTTGGACGAGTGTTAAAGACCTGGAGCTGAGCGACGGGAGGTAGCAGGAACAAACACATCGTTTTAGGTGTTTTGGCATAGAAAAGCCTGCTGGAAAATTGGCTTTCTAGTGCAAAATGTGGCTTTAAAGTACTCCTCCATCACAATAGCTCAGAACTAGAGCTTTTGTCCACGACGTGTTATGCCTGTGTATAGTCTTCTTCCACATCAAAGCAAGAAATCATTGCTTTTGTTTTTAAATCTGCTGTAAGCATTCACATTCCACTTCTATAAATGGATCCTAATTGTTTTGTCATGTTATTATACATTTATAAATGAAGTGGCATGCATTTTTGTGTGTGTGTGTGTGTGTGTGTGTGTGTGTGTGTGTGTGTGTGTGTGTGTGTGTGTGTGTGTGTGTGTGTGTGTGTGTGTGTGTGTGTGTGTGTGTGTGTGTGTGTGTGTGTGTGTGTGTGTGTGTGTGTGTGTGTGTGTGTGTGTCTCTCTCTCCAGGTGTTCCGGGTGGTCAGTGTGTGTCTGGGAAGCCCTCCTGAGACCATCAGCTGGGAGTACAGGGACAAGGACAAAGCCTTCAACCGCTTGGGACCCCTGACCCCGCAGCAGTTCTACAAGGAGCACGTCAAGCCCCTGTACAACATGCAGGACAAGGTACGGGCACAGAGGAGACGTCAGCCCCCCAGCAGGTCCTCCTTGATCCTGCCACCACAAACACGCAGCCTTTATGGAGCGTGCACTGCCAGCGTCTCTGTGCCCTGGTACCGTCTTGTCGGATGTACATACCTGCATAAGTATGGGAATCCCATCAGTGCAATCTCATTGGGAATTTCCTGATGATCCAAAATTAACCCCATTTGGCAGGAAAATCTATTCTGGGTGACGTATTAAAACAATTGCTTGTCCAATAGATTCTTCCACTTAAAAGGCTGAATATAAATTTAAGTAGAGATAGGGGGTTAAAGGCCGGATTTTTCTGTCCTTCTTTCTTTGAAATGCCCTTGAGCCCACAAACCAGCGCAACCGATATGCCCTTAATCATCTCCATCGTTGACCCTGTGTCATGTCTTCCATGCCTGACCCAGCTCTCTCGCTCTCTGGCTCTCGCGCGCCCCCTCTCTCCTGGCCGTAGATCTGCCTTGTGAACGACCCCCGGCCCCAGAACCCCTATGGGAAGCTGTACAGCGTGGAGTTCCTGGGCAACATGGTGGGAGGCCGCAGCACCCAGTACAACAACCAGCCCATCGAGCTGCTGAAGAAGGCGGCCGCTGACTCCATCAAGGAGGCCGAGGTGTGGGGGGGCGTACCGGGCCATCACACATGCACCGAGGCTCCCAAGCTTTGACTCTTGTTCCCAACATCTGTGGGCATTTTCTGTGTAATCGAAGTTACAGTCAATACTTAATTCTTCTGGCTATGTTTGATGGCTTTTGTCTATTTAAGATCATTATTAGGTTAATAATTTTAATACTATTTCATGCTTGTCACACAAACGCAGCTAATTTAAGACATCGCTTTGAAAAATTGGAAATGGCCGTTGGCCGGTATTTACGATGCTTTCCCTGAACAATCCGTTATAGTAGCAGTGCTAATTTTAGATTTCTTCTCTTCACCCTCCCAGGCTGTGTGGTTCGGCTGCGATGTAGGAAAACATTTCCACAGCAAGCTTGGCATCAACGACATGAACGTGTGAGTGTTTGTGTGTGTTGCTTCTGCCAGTTGTATAGACAGCTAGCAAAAAATTTCCCATCACCAATCCAGTGGTAAACTGTTTGATATGTCTGCTGACTGGACATGAGTCAAACTGCATGAGCAAATAATTCGTAGTGTTTGTTTAAGCATGTCTCAAGTACCAAAAGGGCGGGGAGCATTGCACATTTTACATTTGCCCTTTTTTTCATTTATTTTGTTATTTTTTGCAAACTCTCTGCCATGCGTTATGTTGTCTTATGTGGCAACCATCTGGTCCTCCAAAAAGGGCAACACAAGCAGGGTAAAACAAACTCCTTGGATTTATTTGTAATAGTGCCTGACCCAGCTCTGCACCCTAACTTGGCCCAACCATTGAGAGAACAAATACAAACCTCCCCTATCTCCCTCAAAGACCCTCGCCTCCGGTCAACTGGGTATGGACTTCTTTATGGAAGACCTTCTAAGCCCTGAGAATGTTAGACAAACCACTGCTCCAACAATATCTACACATATGGGCATGATGAAGGCTACACGTGTGGTTGAACCCTTACTACATGACTTCACTCTACCTGTTAACATTTCATTAGAGAGATATCTATATAGGGTACTAATAGGTGGTGAAGGAGCGTGTTTTCGATACAGTAGAGCAGGGCAATAGTCTCGGCAGCGATGTTTTACATTACATTGACATTTAGGAGAATTTTGCAGATGCTTTAATCCAAAGCGACTTACAAAAGGTCAATTTGCCAGAAGAGAGAGTAACAATATATATCGCTGTGGGTGAAGCAAAGATATTCATTAGAACAAGTACCAGGTTTTACGATTGCTAGGTTAACCCATTCCTCGTATACAACAAGATAGCTAGGCTAAGACGCTACACAATTTTAAGTACTATTTTTAAGTGCCCGAACGTGCCAGGATATTTTGATGTGTGATTGGGCCTTAAACCTGGTTTAACCGTTTGAACAGTACATTTTCAAGAGTGGGTCTCTGGAGTCATCAACATGCTGTGGCCCGAGCAGGCCCTCAGAAATACGGGAGTACCTGCGACCTGTTCAGGGCCGCCCGCTGGTTCTCCTGAAACAGAGGGTTCCTACCTGTTGACCCAGAGCTTGTTAGCAGCCTTGCTCGCGCTGGCCCCACTCCGCTCGGATTGGACGTCCACGATAACGCTCATGGTGTCCGCGGCTGTCGATGGAGACACACATGCAGGATGTTTTTAGTCCTGCCCTTTAAAATAGCTGTTGGGGATTCTGGGTAGATAATTTTCATTGACTCTGTGTATGAAACTCAATAGTCCATGTGATGTTTAAAGTGTGTCTGTTTGTGTGTCTGTGTGCGTGTAGTTTTAACCACGAGCTGGTGTTTGGGGTCTCGGTAAAAAACCTTTCCAAGACGGAGAGGCTGATGTACGGCGATTCCCTCATGACCCACGCCATGATCCTGACCGCCGTCACAGAGAAGGTATAAAGACAACACACACACACACACCTTGCCTCATGCGCTTGTACAGACGCGCCTAGTTACTGTAAACTCGGGTAAACATAGTTTTCACACACATATATTTCTGTCACATTGGTCCGTGCATCAAAGGGCTCAGCGCGTGTTTACGCATCTTTAATCGGCTGCAGTTTCTCACATCACCGTCAATTCCCCTGCTGTCACCACTCGCACTACTTCATCTCATTCCTGCACCTCTCTGTCTCTGTCAATGTGCCTGTGTATCTCTCTCCTTCTGGCTCTGACTTTGTTTCTCTCTTTCTGCCTCTGACTCTCGTTCTCTTTCTGTCTCTGACTCCCTCTGTCTCTGACTCTCTTTCTGTCTCTGACTCTCTCTATGACTCTTTCTGTCTCTGACTCTCTCTGACTCTCTTTCTGTCTCTGACTCTCTCTATGACTCTTTCTGTCTCTGACTCTCTCTGACTCTCTTTCTGTCTCTGACTCTCTCTTTGACTCTCTCAGGGGGAAGGAGGAAAGGAGGGCTTCGAGAAGTGGAGAGTGGAGAACTCTTGGGGAGATGACCGTGGGAACAAAGGTGAGAGCACACACACTTCTGTCCAGGTTAGGGTCTACCGTTAAACAGGCCTGTGTCTGGTTCCCTCCCGTCTGCATTGGCCCAGTGTCCTGGAACTGAACCAACCTGTCCTCAGGAGAGGATTATTTGGACACTGTCTCATGAATTTATTATTGGCTTTATCCAGATAAAACTCACCCACACAAGGGATTATTAATTCCCGGATTTACCGATTACTTGTACCCCATCTTCTCGTTTGTTATGTTGAAGAGTTCCATGGAAAGTATTCTAATATTTATTGTGATATAACACAAAATATGACATCCTTGAAACTTTATCCCATTTGCGCTGCTGTGTTAGGGTTAATGTTTCCCACAATACAACTTCTAGCTTTCCACAAACAATATGGCGGACTCATCCGTTTCTCCCAATTTTACAATAACTGTTACGTCAAATATGCGTCAAATAAAATGTAATCTAATGGGGTGTGGGGCTGGTTAAGTGTACTGATGGCCTTATTAATACTTCTACTTTTCTTGCAAAATCCATTTTTTTCTTGCCAATCAAATCCAGCTGATCCAACATCTGTGAATGGCATGTTAAATCCTACAATGAAAGCTGCTTCCATTGCGGAATTGATGGCACTGGGGCTGATTGCAAGCACACACGCGGGTGTCTGTCTTCGGTTACAGTAAACTTCTCGGATTACCTTATAGTCTGACATGCGACACATATACAAGGGATTAATATGAACTGCCCTAAATTGTTCCACGCATTACAGTGCAATTTTGTGGGGAAAAAAATAGCACAGACGCATAAACGAGCATTTGCATGTGAACGCCTACACCCAGGCACCGCCCTGGGCCTGTTTGTTGAAGCCTGCATTGTCCAGGGACACCATGAACTCGGTGTTAAGGATGAGCAAATATTTTCGAGCGACCCTCTTACCGGATTTGGAGCGCTCTAATTGGGGCAGCTTTAGTCCCATGTTCCTCTGGCCCTCATTAAAAACTTCCTGGGAAGTGGCTGCTGACCTCTGGCTCACCTCTACCACAGCCTGGTTAAATGACTCTTGATTCAGAGGAGCAGCCCTGATATTCCTCCAGTCGCACACGTTCCTCTAAGGAGTCTTGATTCTGAGTTTTAAAAAACTCACGACCTCAAACCATGTATATTGTTTCCATGTTTATTTCAATGCCAATTTGATGAATCCTGAAACAGTGCCTCTTGAAGGACTTATCACCCCTCATAAGGCCCACACAAACTTGCTGAGCACGCAGTAGGCGATGTTTACCTTGCCATGTAGTTAATTTGTGGGCTTGTGGACGGTTTAGTGCTGTGGACTATGTGGTGTTTATGTATTGCACAAAATACTTTTGGCAGTCTTGGTTTCCGCATCCAGTCCATCACTCTGTAGCATTCTTTGTGGAAGCTATCCAAGTTTGTCGAGGCTGCGGAATACTCCTTTTGTCTATTCCTCTCATCCGGTTTAAGATAAAAAAACGAAAATGATGGATCTAAGGAGTTGTCGTTGGCCTTTCCCATATCAATTATATCTCAGCACCCTTAACTAAGCAGTCCTGGAATGTCTGTGTTGTGCTTGGGTTGTGATCTCATTAAACACGGTCAGCGGTTTGGGTTTGTTCAGTTATGCTTGATCAGATGATTAAAGTCACGTTGAAAAGGGCTGCGGCAGCACCAGCGTTAACTCATCGCCGCTGTTTTGCTATGCGCTCACACATTTACACGGATCTTCTGATTACAGGAATTATTTATATCCAGAGTTGTTTTTGTGAACCAAAGAACACTGGTTCCCTTTGTCTGCGATACTGCGGTTCTTTAATTCTTAAAGTGAATGATATTGATGATGATGATCTTCGAAATTCTACTTGCAGTAAGAACTCAATGGACTCATATGCAAGGTTGCATAAAAAAAAATACAGATAAGAAAAGTACATTTTAATAATGTAAATTGAATAATTCAACCAATGCTGTATGATATATCAAAGTTGTCATGCTTGTATACAAAAGTTCAACCCTATACATCTTCTCCTCTTTGCCCTCCTTCCCTCAATACACCTCCATTTCTCAGAGCTGGACAATCAGCTTGGCATTCCACAGCAGATCACGCAAAGACCCGTTTGGTCCAAACCGTGTTTGGCAACGAAAACACACGCTCGCGTACATATTCACTCACTCACTCGCACTATTGGGCTTGAAGGAAATGTGTTTCACACGTGTCTCATTCCATAAACACGATGATAGACAAGGAGGGGGGGTTGGGGCTTCAAAGCCATCTGTGGCCAAATTAATAACGTTTCTTAAAACCAAAGTTTGGAGAACCCTTCGGGCTGTGTTCTGTTTGACAGTTCGAGGCCCTCCAGGGAGGGGCTCTGAGAGTCCCTTTAGAGGGGGAAGAAAATGAAAGTAAATACCAGGTTTGGGTGGACGGATAAAGGTGAACATGACCCAGGTCTATAGAAAGAAGTAGTCAGGAGACGGGCGTCCTACCGCAGGCCAGATGGCGAGCCAATAACAGCTCTCTGTCTCCCAGTCCATCGTCCAAGCCCAAACTTTTATTCTGTTTTAGATCAATATTATGCCGCAGGCACTGAAAGGCTTTAGTTCCACTCTAGCAGCAGGATTTACAGGCCTGACGTGACCTCTTCAACACGTATCACGGGCTGCTTTGTAATCCTTCTCCCTGAGCTTTCTGACATGTTGAAAGGTATTTTATTGACACACTTTATTGCTCTGGTGTTGTACTACAGTAGAATACAGGTGTTAGCAATAAGTATTTAATCATGTCATAGATGCTGAGTTTTAATTGAGTTCTTAACAGATCTTTCACAAGAGCTGGGTCATTGGAGTAATCGTTTCTTGGTGGATCATTTAATTATTTTCACATTACATGCATTTCCAAACAAAATGGCTGCTTTGTATCGCCTCCCGTTTATGGCCCGGGGAAAGACGGTCAATCTAGCTTGAATAACAAATAATGAGCTGGTTTTTTTTACTCCCACATAGGCGCTCTTTTCTGCAGGTTCCAGGAAGCGCACGTGCACGCACGCACATGCACACACACAGAAAAGCAAGGATTCGTAGAAATTGTCTTCTGGAAGCGCACACACTCTGATAGGCCTTTCTTGTTAGGTTTGAGCGTTGGCGGTTGAGGTCGCCTGGATGTCGTTGATTGAGATCAACTCGTCAGCCGGATAGATGCTCGCCCTTTCCCCGGGCCCCGGTGCCTCAAACTAAGGAGGGAAGAAGGGATTTTTGATGGGAAAACGGAGTACTGCAAGAGCTACAAACAAGGGCCCAATGGGGAGAGGTCCTCTTTCGGCAGACTTCCTGGATACTAACAAATAATAAACAGGATGATCCGTCTTATTTCAATATTTCTCTTCCTCTTACCGCGTTGCTAGAGCCCGGCTCTGACCTTCAACTCATCTCTGATTAAACCTGGATGTTCACTCGGAACGCGCACTCATCAAGATTCAATAGCTGTCGGATGTTGAAGTGGGTGGGCCGCGAGAGCAAAGACATGCATTGGGTGGAGTGAATGTCAAGGAAATGTCAGGGCCGTTGGCCGTCCTCCTCTCTGCCTGTGTGGAACAATGAGTGTCAGAGACCCGTGGGCTGATACAGTCATGCTAAACGTGTATACTGCCGGGATAACAGCCCGGGAGTATTCTGCAAAGGGATTGCTTGGGAAAGCTTGCTTTGCTGTGCATCACTCGTTGAAATCCACTGGAAAGCATCCCTTCAAATACTTAGCGCATGAGACAGGAAATGAGTCCTTGTGCTTTATAGTTACTTGTTGAACGGAACTTCTGAGGCCGAATAAAACATACGGGGAGAAATGTCATCATCTATTTGTGTTGGGAGTCCTGCACCAAGTTTATTTACCATGCGTGATTTTCTGCCAAGCACTTAATCAGAGAGGACTTTTCCTACGCCTGCATCCTGCGTGAACCCGCTCGCTCCTGCGGTCGTCGCGGCTCCGTTACACACAGAGATAGGATTTGTTCTAGCTCTCCACAGACGGACCTCTGGGATGCACACCAAGCAGGGATATTAAAGTGAGCCTAACTGTATTTGAAAGGGGGAACTGATTTCATGATCTTGGCTCAGGAAATGTAACTGGACTCATCCGGAGTTACATTCATCACCTGTTTACATTATGTTGTTAATATTCAGTTAATAAGATCATTGTTTTTGCCTCACTCTCTCTCACTCTCGGTGTGTGTCTCTCTCTGTGTCACTCTCGTTCACTCGCTCACTCGCACTTTCTCTCTCCCTCTCCCTCTCTCTTTCTCTGTGTCCCTATCTCTCTCTTGTCTTTGTTTCTCTCTCGTTGCTGAAAGTGGCGCATCGCCAGAGATTAAGATAGAATCCTGAGATTAAATCGTGCAAGCTTTTCAAAGCACTATGCCAAAAGAGGCCCGTTTTGGCTGCCTGACTCCTCAATTCAGGTCACCAAGTGCTCAGACCTCCAGGTCCATCTGAGCAGTGACGGGATTGGCCATCTGACACACCGACGGGCCCCCCTTCACTCTGGTGACGACGCAAACCGTCGTCTCTGCCCAGCCGTAATGTATTCCATTCTCTTCTCTCTCTCTCTCTCTCTCCTCTCTCTCCCTCCAGGTTACCTGATCATGACCGACGAGTGGTTCTCTGAGTACGTGTACGAGGTGGTGGTGGACAAGAAGTTTGTCACCGCTGAGGTCGCCAACGTGATGGATCAGACGGCCGTCATTCTTCCCGCCTGGGACCCCATGGGAGCCTTAGCATAACCATGGAAACTCAGGACTCAGTCTCACCCCCCTCCCCCCCCGGTCTGATTGACTGGTTTTAATACCTTAATGTTAGACCCCACCCCCACCACCCCCCTCACCTGACTCCACTGCCTGCCTTCCACCAAATGACCGGTTCTTTTAGATCAAATAAAGTTCTGCTCTTTTTTACTTTACTTCGTTGTTGTCGTTCTTTGTCATTGGTTGGAAAATACAAGCGCGCGCACACACTCGCTCGTGCTCTCTGTTTGTGTGTGTGTGTGTGTGTGTGTGTGTGTGTGTGTGTGTGTGTGTGTGTGTGTGTGTGTGTGTGTGTGTGTGTGTGTGTGTGTGTGTGTGTGTGTGTGTGTGTGTGTGTGTGTGTGTTATGCTTAATCATAAAGAATTATCTAAAGTGGTTTATGAGGGGGTTTATAATGGGGTGTGGTGAACTGTCCAGGCCAGTTTAGTGTTTTAAGAGGAAGTCTGTTAAGACTGTTTTGAACACTGATTCCAAAAGGTGTCCGTTGTAACGATGCGTACTTTAACCTCTAAACTTATAACCACGTACTAATACAGCTCTGCCAGCAGCCGTTGTTCAGCCAGATCCGTTGATGTCTCCACAACCATCCATCTTGTGTTTATTTTTAAACGCAGTCGATTGGTCGCTCCCGGTGGGCAATCAAGAATCACTGACCGCAGGAGAGACCCAATCTTCAGTTTCCCATCCTGTCTGCAGCGCTGCACAGCCGCTTCGGCCCGAGCACGCTTTGCTGTGTGATGTGTGCGGTGAGCCATCTTCTGTACCTTGTATAATGGGCAATGATTCCTCAGACGTCACCACTGTTCCCCTTCTTAAAACACTCCTGTGGTGAAACGACTCACCTTTCACCCCTCAGCAGCAGTTATCCTCTCAGGCGAGAGGTTTTAACGGCTCACCCTGGGCCTGGCAGCACTCCTCTGAAAGCAGGAAGTGCCGGCTCAGCATCAAAAAGCTAGTGATTAGTTTGGGGGGTGAGTGCGGGGGTCATACCCACACAGACCGCCGCACGCGGGGGTTCGATGACGGGTCAAGGGACCGGTCCACTTCAGCCGAATGCACTGGAGCGCGGCTTAGACAATAGAAATATTAAAAGGTTGAGGGCAGTGCATTGCAATCTTTTGGAGACTCGTGTGTGTGATGCTGACAAGTAAAACGTTCTCATAATTCCCACAGTACTCGTCCATCTGTACTAATATGATCACAAGTTGCACCATGTGATGAGGCAGGCTGGTGAAGAAGAAAAGGTAAGAACAGTGCCACCCCTACATCTCTTCTGGCTGTCAATGTTAAGGGATTTAACATGTATTCTTAAACTTAAAGGGTAAACAACACATATGCTGTTTACCCTTAAAAGAGTACTGCTTCATGTGGGCTCTGTATCATCAGCTACATTTCAGCTGAAAAGGTGCGGTGACGGCGTGCATGACGTCATTGGTCAGGAGATTTCCATTCACCGTTGGTCATTGATTTCTAAAGGGATTGAGTTTGCGTGCCTGCATTCTTTTCAGATGACTTTTCACTTGTATAAAGCAGTACTCTGTGGTGTCAGAAAGTAGCCAGGGCTGAAGGTTCCCCTTCACACCAGCGACCTTTTCTCCGTCCTAGCCCGCCAGGACACTGGGACTAATCCTCAAGATCATACACACTTTTCAAAAGGTTCTCTTTGGTGCGCGTCTCTGGTTCTCATTGGCTCCTGTACTTAGGCCTTTCTAATAAATGTATACTTTTTGACTGTGCCATAGTCCACCTCCCACATGTTTGTCATTCAGTATTTAGGCCATTCTCTCCTCATCCGGTCGGTGTGCACCTACTAACATGTGTGAATTTGAGGAAGATTTTAAAAGCTTTTTGGGGGCTTTTCTAGAGGCCCCCATGAGAGGCTCACATTTCCCCTGCTCCTAAAAGTCAAAAAGAGGACTGAGTGAATTAGGAGAGAAGGAATAAAGAAAGAAAATGGGCATTGGAGCAGTAAAGTAAAAATTGGGAATGGGGAGAAGACAGATTAATAGTTGACCACAGCTTAATTTGGTTTTAGGGAACAAAATCCCTTCTGGGTTTCTCATCTCTTCACAGATTAGTAACTGAATCACAATTTATACAAACTCTTTTGTTTTTTCTATTTCCAGAAAAAAAAATGATTTTGTCCCAAATTCTAATATTTTATATGTATTCTTTTACTTCAATAGAATTTGAATAAACATGAACTTTTCCAATAAATGTACAATCATATACCATCCTGATAGCATCTTAACAAATCAACGTAGATGCACAATAAGCTAGGTGACCTTGGCTATCAGTCCCAGAACCCCCTCTTGTCTTTGTTGTGAGAAGAGGCTTATTTTTTTCAAAGTACAGGCACAGCAGTCTCAGATAAAGCTGCTATTAAGTGGGTTTCCTTAATTCCTCTGAGCTATACGTTTCCCTCTCATTTGAACAGCCAAGCCAATCCATAAAAAGCATTAATTATAAAAATCTCCCACTCAGCCAAATGTTCTGAGCTTGTTAATTCTTGTGTACTATACCTATGGATTTCTCTAACATTCCCTTAAGCGGAGGCAAGCTGTGTAATATCCCATATTAAAACATCTCTCATATATCCCTGTACAACGAAAACTCTGGAGGGGGCAGTCCAGATGGGAAATAAACCACGACAGCGAACCGGGCCCCCCTCTGGGATAAGATGAACCTGCCAAAATCTGACTCATCTTGTGCAGCCATTTAGAACACACCCTATGGCACCATTATTACGTTTAGCCAGCACACATCAGTCATCACTTTATCAATGATCAAGAAAGTGTGTTTGGTGTGCAAGGGTGTGTGTAACGATATCTACATAAAAAGATGCAGTAAGGCCCTCTGTGTGTTTGTGTGTGTGTGCGTGCAGGTGTGTTGGTGTGTGTGTGTGAGGGAGACAGAGTGTGAGTTGCAATAAGGATTAACCCAGTACTGCAAGCAGAGCCTGATTACATTCATCCCTCACACATGCTGGCTTTCAGCAAGAATGAGAACAAGGATTGGCGTGTTGCACGCGTGCAGATCAATGATCATGTGCGTACGCAGAATCTCTACAAGAGGTGAGATGTGCTTTTGAACTCCACTTGATGATTCAACACCTTCACCTTTGATGGTCTCATCTTATCATTCAGTGTGACCCATTTTACAGGCTGCACGCAGGCATGCAATGGCACAAGCACGCACAAACATTGCCAGGTGAAGGTCTGGGCTTCCTGAGTGTAAGGCTCCATGTACCATTTGGCTTTGGACCTATGTGCTGCAGGTGACTAGTTGATCTGAACAGGTTAGTTAAAGCAGGAGGCAGGCAGGCCTCACTAATCTGTTTGTCCACCTATTTCATCTGATCTGTCTGTCTGTCTGTCTGTCTGTCTGTCTGTCTGTCTGTCTGTCTGTCTGTCTGTCTGTCTGTCTGTCTGTCTGTCTGTCTCTCTCTCTCTCTCTCTCTCTCTCTCTCTCTCTCTCTCTCTCTCTCTCTCTCTCTCTCTCTCTCTCTCTCTCTCTCTCTCTCTCTCTCTCTCTTCTCTCTCTCTCTCTCTCTCTCTCTCTCTCTCTCTCTCTCTCTTCTCTCTCTCTCTCTCTCTCTCTCTCTCTCTCTCTCTCTCTCTTCTCTCCTCTCTCTCTCTCTCTCTCTCTCTCTCTCTCTCTCTCTCTCTCTCTCTCTCTCTCTCTCTCTCTTCACCTCCACTCGTCCACCCTCTTATAAATATGCGTCAACCAGTAGTGGATTAGGAGGAAAGAGCCTACCCCTTGCTAAAGCTCTCTGCATGTGTGTGTGTGTGTGTGTGTGTGTGTGTGTGTGTGTGTGTGTGTGTGTGTGTGTGTGTGTGTGTGTGTGTGTGTGTGTGTGTGTGTGTGTGTGTGTGTGTGTGTGTGTGTGTGTTTGCAATGCAATCACACACACAGTCACACACACACCAAGGCAGACCAACCTGTTGTAAACCCAGGCATGAAGGTTTTGTGTGATTGTGCTTCGGCCGTGTCAAACTAGGGAGACATCCGGTAGCTGCGAGTCGACAAGCCGTACAGCGGAGCCTCCAGGCTATCTTGATAGAGGAATTAAGGTAAGACCACGCTTTATTACAGTCTGTCTGTTATACTGGAACATTGAACACTGCCTGCTCTTATCTGTTGCACCACACCACATTAATGAATAGATCCCTTCATCCATGCCCTCACACACTGTGAGAAGTCTTCCGTGCGGATTGAGATTAGCTGCCCTGTCCTGCTGCGGTCGGGCATGCACTGCTGTTAATTTATATTTTGGAGGAATTCAAAAACAACTGTTTTGAAACTTTTGGTAGGGTTAATATAGATGGTCCAAGCACTTGGTTGAAATGTGTGTTGTGGATATTGTTGAATGATGGTTTAATTTCCCCTTATGTTATGAGCCTATCCAGTGATTTATTTATTCCAATGACTTCATGTCCAAGTTTGTAACCGTGGCCATTCAGATGATTTTTTATAAACACCGAATGAAAAATGACCTTGGACTACAAGCTCTCCAGGAACCAGTATGCCCCATTCACTTTAGGGGAATTTGAATTAAAAAGTTTCAAAGGTACAAAGACATTCTTACATTACGTTTATTAAGCTGACGTTTTTGTCTAAAGCAACCTGCAACAAGTGCATTCACAATGTAGGTCTGAAAACGGCCAGAATCATGCATGCATAATTCTGAGGTGGGAGATGGGTATGACATCAGCTGGCCTGATGTCCAAGGGGAGCTCGTTCCACCGTTGTGGAGTCAGTGCAGCAAACAGCTTGCACATATTACAGTTAGATACTCACATATTGATATAAATGGCTATCTAACAATTGATACATGTCAACCTTTTTATCGGCGCTCTGGCAAGTCTGGCATGCCGGAGTGCTCTGTCTGAATCTGTTCACTTCATGACTTAATGATTTGTTCCCATCACATACTGGAAAATCACCCCCTTTCCACACAAACACACACAGACACACACACACAAAAACACACAAAACACACAGGCGCACGCAACACAATACTGAGGGATGATCCTGTGATGAGCGGACTGCCTGTTTGTTTTTGCTGCTGTGGTTGCCTGAACTGGGTTTCATGTAGAGTTGAGGTTAAGAAATAAAGGTTTACAGCAAATGCAGCATAAAAACATAAAGTCCTGCCAAGGCAATGTTATACTTTTTATGACGTGTTGAAGGCTGTACGTCATGGACTTTAGATAACGAACGAAGAAGATCACTGATCTAGTTAGTGGCACTGAATACCTTTCAGATTCATCACATTAAAAAATTCGAGATGTCTAGAGTTATCTTTTAATTTTTAATCTTTTGATAAGCTTAAGGATGCATAATATTTTGCTTTTTTAGCTGTCCAAATGTGACGAACAAATATTTCTGGAACTTCCGAATTGAGCATTATACGAGAAGAAATGGAGATAGGAAGCTGAGAAACTGGAGAAAGATTTTTATCAAGATATAGCGTACAGAATTGGGGGATAAAGTGGGTTGCTATTCTGAAT
>OLKM01000726.1:10862-33362 GCA_900291075.1 Melanogrammus aeglefinus
GGAAGGTATCTCTGGGTCCTCTACCTGGGACCTAGAGGGCCCAAGGAGGACCCTGCAGGAGACGGTCCTCAGGAGGGTCTTCTGGGGTCCCCTGGGGACCTGAAGGGTCTCCTGGGGGACGGCCCTCAGGCTTTAGGGCCCAAACTGAGCCCCTCCCAGCCGGAGGTCAATGGTGTGTGTGTGTGCGTTCAGAGCGTAATGTGTGTGTGTGTGTTCAGAGCAAGGTGTGTGTGTGTGTGTGTGTGTGTGTGTGTGTGTGTGTGTGTGTGTGTGTGTGTGTGTGTGTGTGTGTGTGTGTGTGTGTGTGTGTGTGTGTGTGTGTGTGTGTGTGTGTTCGGAGCATGCTGTGTGTGTGTGTGTGTGTGTGTGTGTGTGTGTGTGTGTGTGTGTGTGTGTGTGTGTGTGTGTGTGTGTGTGTGTGTGTGTGTGTGTGTGTGTGTGTCGGTGCATGCTGTGTGTGTGTGTGTGTGTGTGTGTGTGTGTGTGTGTGTGTGTGTGTGTGTGTGTGTGTGTGTGTGTGTGTGTGTGTGTCTGTGTGTGTCTGTGTGTGTCTGTGTGTGTGTGTTCAGAGCATGGTGTGTGGGTGTGTGTGTGTGTGTGTGTTCCACCAAGCGCGAGTCTACGGGGTTGTTTAGCTGCACGGATCTAGGTTCCCCAATGCGGGGGGCGGTGGGGGCCGGTTGTACCAGTTGGGGCCAGTGGGGGCCGGTGGGGCCCTGTGAGACCCCGGCGTGTGCTAGTTCTACTTTTCTGTGCATCTGCTAAAACTTTTTTGATTGGCTGTTGTATTTTTCTTCTTTGTTGGTATTAGGAGTGGTGGGGGCAGGGCGCTGAGTCTGTGTGTGTGCGTGTAAGTGTGTGAGTGTGTGTGCATGTGTGCGTGTAAGTGTGTGAGAGTAAGTGTGTCAGTGGGTGAGTGCATGTGTGCGAGCAGTGGGAAAGGTCACGGTAATCACCATAAAGGGCAGAATAAAAATAATTAAAGGGAGAGTAATTGACCAGGAGTTGTTTAATGGCGTGTGTGTGTGTGTGTGTGTGTGTGTGTGTGTGTGTGTGTGTGTGTGTGTGTGTGTGTGTGTGTGTGTGTGTGTGTGTGTGTGTGTGTGTGTGTGTGTGTGTGTGTGTGTGTGTGTGTGTGTGTGTGTGTGTGTGCGCCGCGCGCGCGCGCCGTGTGTGTGTGTGTGTGTGTTTCTGTGGTCACTGGTGTGTGTGTTTGTGTTTGTTAATTGGTGTGTGTGTTTTTTTTACTGGTGTGTGTGTTTGTGTTTGTTAATTGGTGTGTGTGTTTTTTTTACTGTGTGTGTGTGTGTGTGTGTGTGTGTGTGTGTCGGTAGGGGATGCCACTGTTTTGAAGAATGAGATACAACATGGCCGATATACTGTAACACGCACCCCCACGCAATGATGCACACACACACACACACACCCGTAAAAAAAACCACACACACCAATTAACAAACACAAACACACACACGCACGCACACATGCACGCACGCACGCACGCATGCACACATAAGAGAGCGAGAGAGAGAGGGTTGGTTAATGACTGGGGTGAGTGTGTGTGATTGTATCATCCTCTGATGGAGGGGCAGAGAATCGAAAGGGCTTCTTGTAAAGACACATGACATCATTCCCTATTAGAGTGTAAAGGTTACAATTAAACAATCAAGCCTCCATGCTGATCCTGGGTCTATATATGGACCAATCAGGGAGGAGGGGGAGGGGGGGCGAGAGAGGGGGGGTGGGAGAAAGAGAGAGTAGGAGGTGGGAGAAAGAACGTGAGGGAGGGAGCGAGAAAGAGGGCAGGGAAGAGAGAGAGAGAGAGAGAGAGAGAGAGAGAGAGAGAGAGAGAGAGAGAGAGAGAGAGAGAGAGAGAGAGAGAGAAGAGAGGAGAAAGAGGGCAGGGAAGAGAGAGAGAGAGAGAGAGAGGAGAGAGAGAGAGAGGGCAGGGAAGAGAGAGAGAGAGAGAGAGAGAGAGAGAGAGAGAGAGAGAGAGAGAGAAGAGAGAGAGAGAGAGAGAGAGAGAGAGAGAGAGAGAGAGAGAGAGAGAGGGGAGAGAAAGAGAGAGAGAGAGAGCTAGTGACATCACAAGGTTGTGATAAGTCCACCTAGATGTATGATGGATAGATCAGCCCCCACCAGCCAATCCCTTGGACTATACCAACTAGTAGGGGGGGTCTATCTATCATACGTCGTGCCTGACACCAACCCCTGTGATGTCACTGGAGGGTGTTCTTTGAAGTGGCTTGTCAGGGCCCCATCAACATCCCGGAAGGCGGGTAAACTGGGGGCCCTTTAATAGGACGACAACCACAGGACTCCAGGGGCTGCTGTCGCCATGACACCCCATCCATGACATCTTCTCCATCCCCTCTGACTGTACCGGGATATCGCCGTGGGTTACCGGGGGGCTGACGGCAAGCTGGCTCCACACAGTCTGGCGAACCGATGAGCGCTGGGTCCGGTGGGGGTGGGGGGTTTGGTCGATAACGCGTGGCGTTTAGTCAATTCCCAACAATGGGACGAGCCGAGCACCAAATGCCAGAGCAGCCGCGTGTTTAAGCTAATTGTCGGCTACTTTTTTCCAGTTGTACTTTGGGGGTCCAATTAAGTTCAGGTGCCCGTATAGGGAAGTGAGGGGAGGGGGGGGGGGGGGGGCGGGGGGCCGGATTGGATTTCCACGAGAGATGAAAGATGGAGACAGCGAGGGGGGGGGGGGGGGTTGTCCTATATGTGGACCGGCGTATTGACTTTTAAAGCTAGAACTGTGTTCCCGGTTCCACCGCGGGGCACACTGGTTTTTATTTAATTCATTTAAATCAGAGCACTCCGGTTGACAAAGTGGTTTGACACTTGAAATACTCGGGAAGAAGTATTGTAGTCAGAAAGGATGTGAACGGAAAGGTCGCCATTTGTGGTAATTGTCGCGGTCTGGTTTTGACAGGTTCTCCCTGGGTTTATGGATGGCCGAGGTTTCTGACCCGGGCTCTCTGGTTCTGCCTGATGCCTTTCCTCAGAGAGTGGGTCCTGCAGTCCGACGTGACTCAAGGGGGGGGGGGTATGCTGGTTCCCCTATATGGGCACATTAACAATGCCACAGAGGGACATGAGAGCAAAGCCGGTTTAAATGTTAAATGGACTGCATTTATACAGTGCTTATCTAACCATTGGCCACTCAAGGCGCTCTACAATAAGGCCTAACATTCACCCATCCATACACACCTTCACACACTGACGGGCGACAGCCAGCGCGTCGGGAGCAGTGGTGGTGAGGTGTCTTGCTCAGGGACACCCCACACCGACCGGCAACCCGCTCTGCCTTCTGAGCCACATGCCGTCCCCCCGTTTAGGAACAAAGCACACCTCTGGCACCAAGGCCAGTCTGAGAAAAGAAACGTAGAACAGGAGATTTTCAACGGAGAAGAATATCTAAATAACAGATGGGTTCTTTACACAACCAAGCCCTAGATTAACACTCCAGATCGAGCCACCGAGCGTGTGGAGCAGGAACGACCCATCCTAGATGTAAAGACCTGGGCAGCACCGGTGTCTGGGTCTGTCCCCCAGGAACAGACTGGTTCTCCGCCCCTCACAGGGTGTAGAGCGTTGTAGAGTCCCACTAACCGAAGCTCCACACCACAATGAATCATTCATAGTGAGGCGCCAGGGGCTAACCAGCCATGTAAAGACCTTTCCTACATCCATCCATTCCAATATCACCCAGGATGTCACGTAGAGACAGAACAGCCCTGGCCCGGACTCACCCCAGATAGAATCAAGAATATTCAACGTGGTTTTTTTAGTTGGAAAAAAAATCCCATCCAATTCATCAATTTTGTCTGCGTAATTTGGCGCCGATTTCCCCCAGTAAATATGGACCTTAAATGGCTATTTGCAATGGAACATGCTTCACTGGATCCAAAACAATGTTACATAAATTACTGATATGCGCTCTGTATTTACTGATATGAATCCCAGTCCACTAGAAGCATTACCAGGAAACAATGCTTCCTCTATCCCAAAATATACATTTCGGAGATTGAAATCAACAGGAGAGTTTCTCAGGAGGCAGGTGAGATAGCTACTCTCACAGAAAGCCAGATGTTCTGGAAAATAACAAAAACAATTTAAAAGCTAGCAAGAAATCAGGGGCTGCCGGCAGGTGCCTTCGGTTCATTGGAGTGATGCTCTCAGCAGATAACAAGATGTAAGACAGAGGAAGAACGTTTTGGTGAAAGAGGCACTGATTGATTTCTGGCCACTAGATGGCAGTGGGGGCGACCTTGTGAGAAGACAATGCATAACGATCTTGATAAAGGTCAGCATATCCACAACTACACTACACCACTTCAGTTTGAAACAATACAGAACAAAGAAGGAATTAGATTAAATCGTTACTACATTTTGTCAACCGACAAAGATTCCTGGGAGATGCGGTGAATGTAAAGCAGTGAATCCAGTATTGACTGTTCTGTTTT
This sequence comes from Melanogrammus aeglefinus, assembly GCA_900291075.1. Lineage (NCBI taxonomy): Eukaryota > Metazoa > Chordata > Actinopteri > Gadiformes > Gadidae > Melanogrammus > Melanogrammus aeglefinus. The sequence continues at coordinate 15,341 of OLKM01000726.1, forward strand.
GAGCAAATGTGTGTGAGCTGCTGTCCGTTTCCCTATCTCCACCTGGAGGCTGCTAGTACTGCTCCTTCAGACACACACACACACACACACACACACACACACACACACACACACACACACACACACACACACACACACACACACACACACACACACACACACACACACACACACACACACACACACACACACACACACACACCCCTCTCAGATGGAAGCTGTTATTGATCCATACAATCATGTAATTATCTCTATTGCCTCTAATGCGACCGCCGTCCGCCTCTGAATGTGTTCACGTGATCATCGTGAACGATGTTTCACTCGCCGCCGCGGAATAGTGCGCTAGGGCGTTATCCGGGGACACATCACCACCGTTACCTCCAACCACCGCCTCCACCCACCACATCCACCCACAACCTCCACCCATAACCTCCACCCACCGCCTCCACCCTTCACCTACCTATCAAATTGTGCTATCTGGATAGTGTGTGTGTGTGTGCTCACACACACTCACGCATGCACATGCACACACACACACACATCCCATTCATTTGTGCATTAGTTATTTGTTATTTGTACCTTTACTCCTGTTGGGGCATCTTGGACCAGATCAACATTGAAAATAAGAAACTGTTCTTAATTGTTTGATCTGAAAAAATATAGGTTACAGGTATTGAGTGGTTCTGCCCATGCCCACTATGTCCGCCCGCAGCTGTAATTGAGGACGTCCTCCGTCGGGAATGGGTCGTTTGCGACGAGTCCTGGGCGCGGTGCCGCCACCACCGCCAAGACGGGAAAAACCAAACACGCTATTCTAATTAACATCCCCGGTGACCCGGAAACAAACATTTATTCCCCCCCCCCCCACCCCCTGTCTCGCGCACGCCGCTGCGCTTCTGACAATGTCCTTTGATGGCCGGTGATTTCTCACTTCTTGTTTCCCTCCTCCCCCCCCCACACCGCCCCTAATTTATGCATCAACTTCATGCATAATTAATTTTGAATCTAGCATTGTAGGAGAGGTGGAACAGCACATTACGCCGGGGGGCGAGGTGTTTAAGGTCCTTCTCATGGGCGATGAATACCCCCAGAGCTCCGTGCCTCTCTGTGGTATTCCTCTCCCTCTCTCTCTCTCTCTCTCTCTCTCTCTCCCTCTCTCTCTCTCTCTCTCTCTCCCACTCCCACTCTCACTCTCTCTCTCTCTCTCTCTCCTCTTCTCTCTCTCCCTCCTCTCTCTCTCTCTCTCTCTCTCTCTCTCTCTCTCTCTCTCTCTCTCTCTCTCTCTCTCTCTCTCTCTCTCTCTCTCTCTCTCTCTCTCTCTCTCTCTCTCTCCTCTCTCCCTCTCCCTCTCACTCTCACTCTCACTCTCTCCCTCCCCCTCGTTCTCTCTCCCTCCCACATCCAAAAAGCTACGTTCCAAATCTTGCAGTTCATTGGTTGGGACCAGAGAATTCCGTGTCTCCGACTCATCCTCTCCATCCTGTTTAGAGCCAGGAGTTCCCAAACCATACGTACGTTTCTTAACAAAGCCTCCCAGTGGTGCTGAATAACTTTCCTCTGGAGCGCCCCTCTGTGTATTTATGTGATAACGTTCTGACTTAAACTTCTAAGCGCAATGGTTGGAATAAACTCAATACTGCAGCTCCTTCACCGGCTCAGTGGAAGGGCTGAGCCTGAAAGTGCTGTTTGCTTGTGTTTTTACGTGAACCACATGACTCCATGTGAAGGAGAAATTGTAGACTGGACTTAAATTATAGCGATCAGGTGCAACCCAGCAATTATCAAAGTTTCCCTTGGCTATATGTGTAATGAAGTGATAGGTTTAACGGCGGCTGAAGCCAGCTGGATGAGGGGCTATTTTTCAATCACAGCTCCCCCGGTCAGGCCCAGCGCTGGCCTCACTTCTGCTGGCCTCTCTTCTACTGGTCTCCCTTCTACTGGTCTCTCTTCCGCTGGTCTCTCTTCTGCGGGTCTCTTTTATGTTGGTCTCTCTCATGCCGGCGTGACTGCTGCTGGTCTCTCGGACCCAGTGTAGCCCCATTGTGGCCTGCTGGTCTCTCTTCTGGGGTCTCTCTTCTGCTGGTCTCTGGGCCCTAGTGTAACTTGCTATCCTCTCTTCTGTAGCCTGCTGGCCTCTCTTCTGCTGGTCTCTCTCGGCCCGAGTGTAGCCCTATTGTAGCCTGCTGGCCTATTTTCTGCTGGTCTCTAGGCCCCAGTGTGGCCCCAGAGTGTAGCCCCAGTGGCTGTGGTCCCTGAATGTACCGGTGCTGACGATAGGACGTGTCCCAACTAGGTTGGTACCCCAGATGCCCGCTGTAGCCTGGGGATGCAACAAAGGCCTCCTGGATGAGCTTGGGCCTGGGACCTGGTGCCTGGGGTCTTGGGTCTGGGGTCTGGGGCCTGGGGTCTGGGGCCTGGGGTCTGGGGCCTGGGGCCTGGGGCCTGGGGTCTTGGGTCTGGGGTCTGGGGTCTGGGGTCTGGGGTCTGGGGTCTGGGGTCTGGGGTCTTGGGTCTGGGGCCTGGTGTCTGGGGCCTGGGGTCTGGGGCCTGGGGTCTTGCGTCTGGGGTCTGGTCTGCAGGGCCAAAGAGGTTCCTGCTAGAGAGGAGGTGAAAAGGATGTCAGAGTCTGGGAAGTTAAGAGAGAGAGTGAAGAACGCGATGAACAGCGAGAGGGAGTATATGACCCTGCCTCGTACAATGTTTACCGAAACTCACAAGGCGTTCCAGAGAAACACACCAACCGTTTATCGTTGAGTTTTTGGTTTTTGTGCAATCTGAGTTTTAGACTTGAGGCTGCACTGTGTCAGAGCTTTGTGTCACCGGGGAGCGATCTCATTACTTATAGTTCCTACGCACCGCAGATCCGGAGCAAACCTCCAGAACGTGTGAGGTCTACAAACAGGGTCTCAGAACTTCTTGGTTTGCCCCAGCTTGGCTCCTGTTTCACGGCACCACTTGGCTTTCATTCCTTCAGCTTCTTCTACTTTTCTCAGGTTACGTTTGTTTTACTTGACGTTCCTTTAAATCCCTTTAGAATGGGACTCCTGCGGATGCGAGGGCCGTGAAAAGCCTTTCTGTTTGAAGGGCACCGCATGCAGTACGCTCCTTGCTGAGACTAACAAAAGAAAGCAACGGCCTAGGCAGGCCGGAGCGGCAGAGTGGATATGGATTCAGGATTGATATATACACCTGGAATGACATCACTTGTAATATCTCCGTTGTGCGAGTGGTCCCTGACAGCCGTTTAAGATGGATTGAGTGGGGTCAACCTCCATCAGGCGAAGGAGACCGCGCAAACGGCACGGCGGCACTTTTCTCCCGGCAATATCCCGGGCTGAAGTGCTGACGGAGTCGGCCCCGGAGCTCCATTATCATCTTAATGAGGGCGCGCGGTGGACACAGGGCTTTGTGGGGCCGCCTGGTAACGTGCTGGCTCACAGCCGGCCGGGGGAGATAGGAGGGGGCAAAGAAAATACATTAAAAGCCCACATCCAAGCATGTTATTACCCCCTCTCCTATAGAACTATCCCCGCTAATACAGGTGTCGTAGGAGTCAGCAGACAGAGCCCAGCGGACAGGGAGATCAGCCCGGAGAGCAGTGGCGCTCGGACACGTCACGTTAGCATTTAGCATTGCGCAGCGCATTAGCATTTAGCTTTGTGTGCAGTTTTGGCGTTTTGGCGTCGCAGGGGGGTGCCGGCTGTCTCGTCGTTTAGCATTACGTCGTGTGGCATTAGCATTAACCATCGCCCTCCATATCAGGACTTAACATCGAGTGTCACGTTGAGACTTAGCTTTTGGGCGGCGCATTAACACTTATGATAACACTTGCTAATCCCACGGCCTAGCCACCATCAGGGGGCCGTTTGCAGCCATCCGCTAGTTTAACACAGCAGGCATTTGCGAGGTTTTGTTTGGCGAGATTACACGGCAAGGCGACCTCATTGAGTCTTTATTTACCACTCTGGGCAGGACAAGGCAGGCAGCGGAGGAGAGGAGAATGAAATGAGAAGAAGCCAGAGTAAACGAAAACATGACCCCCGTGCAGGAACGAGGAGGAGGGATGACTGGGTGATAATTTGTATTTATATTGGTATTGATGCGTGTCCCGGGTGGCAGGACGCAATCACAATCACAGATGAAGTGGAACAGTTTGGGTTTACCTACCTACTTGAGAAATCCCATTTTTGTTTACTCTGGATTTATCCTATGATCCCATCCTATCTTTATTATACTTTACTGTGCTTTAAAGGGTTCAGCGAATGCATGTGTTTATTTATTTATTCTGCCCAAACATGGGCTAAATATAAAAGGCATAAACACAACTAACATATATCACAGGTTGTCCTTCCAGGGACGGCTAATTGGTCTTTGGATGCCGCGCCGCATGGGGCGACCGTTCAGGTGCAGCAGAGCGCTTTCTGTTGTTTCTAAACACATTTGAATCAGTTGTTTTTCCTCACGTTGGGCAAAGTGAATGAAATGAGCTCGGAGAATAATTCAGCGCGGGGAAGAGAGCGCAGCAACACGCCGCTCGTAATTAGGAGGGAAAAGGCTCCAAATGTCACGCTAGCTTAGCGCTCTCCCTCTGCGTGTCGCGCAATCAGCCTTCTAATTCCCCGAAGCCCCCCAGGACAATTTTCTGCTATAGTGGCCCCATCATTACCCAGGAATTGCTTATGTTAATATGGCAGATTCAACAACCTCAGCAATTAAGCAATTAATCTGTTCAAACTGTATTGTTGTTGTGGCCATTTGTGTTTTCGGTGTTAAAATATTTCAATTTGCCAGCTTTCCGCATCAGCAGAAAGACAGAGCTTAACTTTGACGTGATTCTGTAGGATTCCTCCTATCTATTTATCTGTCTGTCTGGCCGTCCGTCCGTCCGTCCGTCCATCCATCTACTCCTCTATCTATCTGTCTGTGTGTCTGTGTGTCTGCGTGTCTGTGTGTCTGTCTGTGTGTCTGTCTGTCTGTCTGTCTGTCTGTCTGTCTGTCTGTCTGTCTGTCTGTCTGTCTGTCTGTCTGTCTGTCTGTCTGTCTGTCTGTCTGTCTGTCTGTCTATCTATCTATCTATCTATCTATCTATCTATCTATCTATCTATCTATCTATCTATCTATCTATCTATCTATCTATCTATCTATCTATCTATCTATCTGTCTTTCTACCCCTCTATCTATCTATCTATCTATCTATCTATCTATCTATCTATCTATCTATCTATCTATCTATCTATCTATCTATCTATCTATCTATCTATCTATCTATCTATCTATCTATCTATCTATCTATCTATCTATCTATCTATCTATCTATCTATCTATCTATCTATCTATCTATCTATCTATCTATCTATCTATCTATCTATCTATCTATCTATCTATCTATCTATCTATCTATCTATTTATCTATCTACTCCTCTATCTATCTATCTATCTATCTACTCCACTATCTATCTACTCAGTATATAGAAAAGGCTAGGCCCAGTCAAACAGGACAGAGTGGGGCATTCAGCAGACAGACGACAGACGTAGAGACGGACCGGACCAGACAGGTAGCAGATAGTGATCCAGATAGATGCTCCGTCCGGGGGGCAGGCTCAGGTCACGGTCTGTGTGCAGATGAGACGCCCATTAGGGGTCTGCACATGATGGCTGTGTGATGCACATGTAGCAGCCAGTGCAGGACGCTGGATGGATGGATGCCCCCTCTCTCTCTCTCTCTCTCTCTCTCTCCCTCTCCCTCTCCCTCTCCCTCTCCCTCTCCCTCTCCCTCTCCCTCTCGCTCTCGCTCTCTCTCTCTCTCTCTCTCTCTCTCTCTCTCTCTCTCTCTCTCTCTCTCTCTCTCTCTCTCTCTCTCTCTCCCTCTCTCTCTCTCTCTCTCTCTCTCTCTCTCTCCCTCTCTCTCCCCCCCTCCCCTCCCCTCCCCTCCCCTCGGGTTACGATCTATTCAGACCTTTCAATAGGCTTACATCACCCTCTCCGGGCCCACACTTTATCTACCCCCTCATCTACACACGTTGCTGCGCACACCTTCTAAATGTGTTTCTCCTTCTTCTGACCTCCTCGTGCCCACCTCCTCTTCCTCCTGATCTGACTCTTCCTCCTCCTCTTGACGTCTGTCAAGAGTTACTTCTCCCCAACTCCACCTTCTATTTCCTGTCTATTTTCATCTTGGTAACACACACACACACACACACACACACACACACACACACACACACACACACACACACACACACACACACACACACACACACACACACACACACACACACACACACACACACATAAATACACACACACACACAAATACTCACACACACACACTCAAACACATACACTCACTCACTCTCACACACACACGCACACACACACACACAAATGCACACACAAAAATACACACACATAAATACACACACATACACACACGCACACAGATACTCACACACACACACACTCAAACTCACACACATACACTCACTCACTCTCTCACTCACACACACACACACACACACACACACACACACACACACACACACACACACACACACACACACACACACACACACACACACACACACACACACACACACACACACACACACACACAGGCACTCATTCTCACACACACACACATGCATAAATACATACATACATGTAGACACACACTCACACACACAGACACTCACTCACACACACGCACACGCACTCACACTCACAACACGCAGGGGAGAAGTTGGGATTTGTTGCTGCGTCTCAACGCCACCACAATTATCGAACGCACTGCCTACGCCTGTCATCGCCAAGGTAACCGATTGATTACTATTGCACTCATTCCGAAGTGTTTTCTCTCTCGTTCGCTCTCTTCTGCTGTTTGTTTTGGTTATATTTTATCTCCCCGTAGTCCCATAGTCCTTTTATCTCCTCTCTCACTCTATCTATCTCTCCATCTCTCTTGCTCTCCATCTCTCCCCCTCCCTCTCTCTCTCTCCATCTCTCCCCCTCTCTCTCTCTCTCCCTCCCTCTCCCCCACGATCTCTATCCCTCCCACTCTCTCTTGCTCTCTCTCTCTCCCGCTACCCCCTCCCCCTCCCTCCTCTCTCCCTCCTCTCTCCCCCTCCCCCTCCCTCCCCCTCTCCTCTCTCTCCCCCCCTCCCCCTCTCTCTCTCCTTCTCCCCCCTCTCTTTCTTGCTCTCTCCCTCTCTCTCTCCCCCCTCCCTCTCCCTTTCTCCCTCTCCCCCCTCTCTCCCTCCTTTGTTCCTCCCCTGGCGTCCACACAGCGCTGGCGTGACATTAATGATCAATTTAACAGATATCTATTGAGCGCCGCTCCTGGGAGATATTAGGTATCAGCAGCACCATCGATCCAGCCTCCATCATTCTCCAGTTTTACCGCAATTCCTCAGCACAAAGAGCCACTCTGGGCCCGCTATGGATGGCTTCCCCCCGCAGCCCATAAAACACTCGCGACATGTTTGGTTTAGCTACTGTGGCGACCAGAGTTCTTTAAGTTTATTTGTTACACATGCGTGGCCACGACTGCACTTAGAGGGCTCCCGGGCTGGGGAGCTGGGGGGGTACAGTGAGCCAATCGCAGCGGGTTTCAGAGCAGGGGCAGACGGAGAGCGTCTACGGAGTCCGGAGCCTCGGCAGGGGACAAGAGGAAGGCCTGCCCTGGTTCTCAGGGCGGCTGTAGAGGCAGTGTGGGTGAGCAGGTCTCCCACCGCTTTCACACCTCTCCGCCCTGCCCATGACAGGGCTTTGATGCCTGGAGGAGGCCTGTAAGCGCTGATACAGAGCTGACGTCATATAGAGATAGATCAGATGTTCTTTTCGACGATGTTGTATTTGTTATCATTGTAAATCACTGAAAAAATCATTGACCATCACTGTTACACCTACCACAGGTGAAAAGACACCTTTAGGTGGTTGCTAGAGGGTTCTGGGTGGTTGCTAGGGTTTTCTAGATGGTTGCAAGGCTGTGCAAGGCGGTTGCTAAGGTATTGTGTGTGGTTAAGGGTGGCTTGTAGGCTAGGTTGTTATAGAAGGTTGCTAGGGTTTTCTATAGTGCTGTGTCTGAAATCGACTCACTTCTATACTTACACTTACTTTTTGAGTGCACTTTGTGCATAAACGGAGAGTGTGACAAAACGCAGTGCACTGGAAGTACCTCGGTGGCCCACCCAAAACTATCTAAAACTTGAGTGTGGACCGATGGACAGGTTCCACCTTCAACAGCCGCCATCTTGTCTACATTGCGGAGGGGGCGGGAATTTCAAATCGAAAAATGGAGGACATTGTAACATTTGAGGCCGACATGCTCAACATATTTAGTTTGTTTTTCAGTACAACTACAATGTTTTAGGCTGTATCCGACCAGTGTTTTTATGTTGTTAATTCTGTAATCAGTTGGTATCAAGGTAACGTGAATACTGCTAGATCGCTAATACAGGCGACTAACGGAAACGATCAAGCAGAAAAAAAAAATACCACAGAAGAACCGTCAAACTGTCTTTTCCGGTAGGTGCGCGCAGGCTGTTTTGACAGTGCACTGTAGAAATGAGAGCACTGCGCCTATAAGTAAGTGTACTATAGGGATAATGAAGTCCTCTCAATGTAAGTGCACTTAAGGAAGTGCGCGATTTCAGACACAGCATAGGTGGTTGCTATGGTGCACTGGTTGGTTGCCATAGTGTTCTAAGTGGCTTCTAGGTTATACTGGAAATTCCCTAAAGTGTTCTAGGTGTTTGCTATGGTTATCTGGGTGGTTGCTATGATGTTCTAGATGGTTGCTATGGTTATGCAAGTGGTTGCTATGATGTATGAGATGGTTGATATGGTTATCTAGGTGGTTGCTATGGTTATCTGGGTGGTTGCTATGATGTTCTTGATGGTTGCTATGGTTATTTTAGTGGTTGCTATGATATATTAGACGGTTGATATGGTTATCCAGGTGGTTGCTAAGGTTATCTTGGTCGTTGCTATGATGTTCTGGATGGTTGCTATAGTTATCTAGGCGGTTGCTATGGTTATCTAGGTGGTTGCTACGATGGTCCATGTGGTGGGCTCGGCTTTCTTGGGTTTGAAAATCTGGTCATTTAGAAATGATAAATAGTATTCATAGTTTTGAGTCATTATACACGAATTTGGATAGTTTGGTTGAAATTAAAAATGGCAAGCATATTAAGTCTGGTGAGAGAAATAACATCTTAGGACCAAACAACATGTTGGTTCTAAACTGATTAAAGGTTTCAATGTGTGTGTCTGTGGAGGATGTTCAAAGTAATGTCTGATAAAAGTATAAACAGCATTACTAAACTGCAGATCAATCAGAGAGGAGCTCAGGGTCTGTACGCCTGGGTGCTCTGAATACCGCAGGGAGCTAGAGAGCTTGATAGCTTGTGTTTTGTTCAAATACTTCAAAAGCACCAATAGTATGAAATTCATTCAGAATAAAATGAAAATATTAAGTATGATGGATACTAGTGTTTTTATTCTAATAACTAAAATAAACAACACAATAACGGAAAAAATAAACACATAACTAACAACTAACACGACTAAACAAAGAGGAGACAGAACAAATAGATGACAGAGGGGGACGTCAATAATCACACATCAATTATCTAATACTAGACAAACAGACAGTAAGCACACAGATGAACAACACATGGGAGACAAACCACCGGAAGATTTAATAAACATCGGAGAAAGTAACAGCTCCACCAATGAGCGGGTAAATGATCAAGCAACAGAAGTGTCAGGAGATGGAGAGTAAATAAACAGCAAAGAGGAGCTAGGTAAACAAGTAGAGCACAGAAGACGTGCACCGCGGTAGCATCAGGGAGCTAATGGGGTGTTTCACACTGTTCACAACATCAGGCCTCACTGCTCATCCACAATAGGCTGGCTGTGTGTGTGTGTGTGTGTGTGTGTGTGTGTGTGTGTGTGTGTGTGTGTGTGTGTGTGTGTGTGTGTGTGTGTGTGTGTGTGTGTGTGTGTGTGTGTGTGTGTGCGTGCGCGTGCGTGCGTGCGTGCGTGCGTGCGTGTGTGTGATGTGTACGTGCATGTGTATGTGTGACAAATATGCATTTGTGTGATATGTGTATGTGTGATGTTTGTGTGCGCTTGCTATCTGTGTGTGTGTGTGTGTGTGGTGTGCGCGTCTCTGAATAATGTCCACATATGTGTTACTTCCATGGCTACCAATGTGTGAAATGCTGCTTGTTCCCTGAGCAGAAACTATTCTGCACACACACACACACACACACACACACACACACACACACACACACACACACACACACACACACACACACACACACACACACACACACACACACACACACACACACACACACACACACCGCGGGAGATGGCACACAACACACGTGTTTGAACAGCAGCACTCGCTGCTCTAACGTGATTGTAAGTGGAGACTCTGGATCCCCCAGGGGTGATAGATGTAGTAGATAGCCCCCTTCAACACCCCCCCCCCCCCCAAGAGAGAGGGGTGAGATAATCTAGTGGATGGGGTGTTTAGCCCCTCTTCCTCGAGCAAGATGACCCCTGACCCCTACCTGCTCAATGACACCGTTCCCAGACCAGTCTCTCCAAACCTGTCTCCCTTGAACTGTCTCTCTAGACCAGTCCTGTCTCTCTAGACCAGTCTCTCTAGGCCTAGATCTGTCTCTCTAGACCCAGACCTGTCTCTCCAGACCCAGACCTGTCTCTCCAGACCCGTCTCTCTAGACCTAGATCTGTCTCTCTAGACCCAGACCTGTCTCTCCAGACCCAGACCTGTCTCTCCAGACCCGTCTCTCTAGACCTAGATCTGTCTCTCTAGATCCAGACCTGTCTCTCCAGACCCAGACCTGTCTCTCCAGACCCGTCTCTCTAGACCTAGACCTGTCTCTCTAGACCCAGACCTGTCTCCCCAGACCTGTCTCTCCAGACCTGTCTCTCTAGGCCCAGACCTGTCTCTCCAGACCAAGACCTGTCTCTCCAGACCTGTCTCCCCACTACCCCACTACAGCAGGACCTCCTCCAGAGACAGACTGCGTATTTAACGGTTCATCCAACGATGACACCGTCTCCATGGCAACATGAAAGGACACCACGCGTCTCTGCGCGCGTGTGTGGGAGCGTGCGCACGTGTGTCTCTTGTGTGTGTGTGCGCTCGTGTCTTTGTGTGTGCATGGGAGTGTGCACTCGTGTCTGCGTGTGTCTGCGTGTGCACATGTGTTTGCGTGTGTGTGGGCACGTGTTTGTGTGTGCGCCTGTGTCGCGCGGGGACGATGAAGTTCCCAGCCCGGCGGCTGACTGTGAGCGGAGCTAAGAGGCAGGTTGTTGTCTCTCATGTCGCGGCTGCTGCTGCTAATCCCCTCCTGGAAACACCCAGTAACTCACCCGCTAAGCTGAGGACCCCGTGTGTGTGTTTGTATGTTTATGTGTGTGTGTGTGTGTGTGTCTTTCTGTCTCTGTATGTGTGTGTGTGTGTTTGTGCACATATGTGTTTGTGTGTCTGTGTGTGTGTGTGTGTGTGTGTGTGTGTGTGTGTGTGTGTGTGTGTGTGTGTGTGTGTGTGTGTGTGTGTGTGTGTGTGTGTGTGTGTGTGTGTGTGCGGGGGGAGAAGGGAGCCTAAATAAATAATACCAACACTTCCCCGTGCCAGCCACCAGTCTCTCGGGGGGCAGTCTGGGACTCTCTCTCCGGGTTTGTGACAGATCTTTAGCGCCTTGAACGTCCCTGCTTGTCATCTGCAGAGAGAGGGTGAGTGAGAGAGAGAGAGAGAGAGAGAGAGAGAGAGAGAGAGAGAGAGAGAGAGAGAGAGAGAGAGAGAGAGAGAGAGAGAGACAGAGAGAGAGAGAGAGGGCAAGAGAGAGGAGAGAGAGAGAGGGAGAGAGAAGAGAGAGAGAGGGAGAGAGAGAGAGAGAGAGAGGGAGAGAGAGAGAGAGAGAGAGAGAGAGAGAGAGAGAGAGAGAGAGAGAGAGAGAGAGAGAGAGAGAGAGAGAGAGAGAGAGAGAGAGAGAGAGAGAGAGGGAGAGGGAGAAAGAGAAAGAGAAAGAGACCCAGAGAGAGGGAGAGAGAGAGAGAGGGGAGAGAACCTTAATCCCGGCGTTCCTCACCTAAGAGCTTAGCCGGTCTCCGACGGCAGCGCGTCTGTTCCGGGACGATGTCGTCTGGAGTGGATTTAGCTGACATCAGTCCCGCGCGGCGCCTCTGATCCCCCTTCTCTGCTCATCCCTGTCTCCCTTTATGTCCTCCTTATCCCCCCTGTACCTCACGGGTCCGTGTCTCCCTTTATGTCCTCCTTATCCTCCCCCCTCCACCTCACCCCTGTCTCCCTTTTCTGTTCTCCGCTTGACTTTGGATCTGCGGTCCTTTGTGCGGCTCGGGAGCGGACGGAGAGGGCTCCGGCTCATGACACACATAACCTCTCACCGTACTCCCCCTCTCCTCTCCCCTTTCTCCCCTGCTCCCCCCCCCCACCCGGTCCTCCCAGCCTCCCCCATTTCCTCCTCTCCCTCCCGCCTCCCCCCTTTCCTTCTCTCCCTCTTCTCCCGTCTCCCCTTCTCCTCCCCCTGCTCCACCCCTCCCCCCTGCTCCTCCCCCGCCCCCCCCCCTCCCCCCCCCCCCCCTCCTCCTCCACCACCTCACCGCCCCCCCCCCCCCCCTGTCCTCCCCGTCTCCCCCCCCCCCACCCTGCTCCTCCCCCTCTCCTCTCCTCCGCTGAGGTAATCCCCGGCCAGGGGACTCACTCCTGGGGCTGCTTGTTTACGCCGCCCCCCCCCCCCCCCCCCCCCCCCCCCCCCACACACACACACACACACACACACACCCGCGTCTTAATCCACCTCGTCTCCGTACCTGTCCAGCCACCGCGGCGCTGCTAAGCTACGCCGTTAGCCGCGGGTCTTTAGCGACGTCTCCGTAGAAGCCCTCCTCTCTGGTGGCAGGCTTCCAGCTCGCGCCCACGGCATTAGCAGAAGGTGAACCGTGTGTGTTTACTCTCCTCACTCCTCAGAAAGGAGAGATAATCTTATAAATGAGTTTGAGAACATTAGTCGTGGAGATGAAAGGAAGGAACCAACACACACACACACACACACACACACACACACACACACACACACACACACACACACACACACACACACACACACACACACACACACACACACACAGAGGACCTTCACACGGTCGGGGCGTTAAGTTGGATCCAAGACACCAGGTGAACAGACGTGACTCTGATGCTCGTAGTTTGCTCGAGGAAAGCCCAACGCATCATGTCAAGGTTGTGTGTTCTTCTCATGAGCTGCAGCAGATCATTGGTGACATTTTATTCATAAAGACCGCCTTCATGTCTGGCTGTAGAGCTATCCACATAGTCATCGACACTTTGGGTTAACATTTTGAAATGAAAATAATCTTCTGATTAATTATGAATCATGATTCGTAATTTGATGAATTACAGATAGATTTTGTCTTTGCCCCCTTTAACACCTGCTGTGGTGGGGGATACTTCCTCTTATTCTGAACGGTGACGTCGCTCTGCGGGGGGGGGCCCGGCCCCACGAGGAGCAATGCACGCCCCTTGTCTGAAAGCTCAAATCGAAACACGTTTTCCTTTCACAACTTACTTCCCGAACTTCCTTCACTCCGCTCTCCGACTGAAGCCTGAACATCATCAAAGACAGCGCCGACAATAACCTCGTCACGGCGCGTTTCTCCCGCGCTATTTACGGCACCTGGATCGAGAGCGCGCGCACCGTGGCCCTGCGTGGGCGCGCAGCTGCCGCCGTTTGATTATTAGTTCTCGAGGGCGCACGGCACGCGCGCCCCACCAGTGCGTGGGTTCAGCTTCCAAACGAAGCACGTGGGAGTTCCGATTTTCAACTTAAGCAAACTGAGGTAATTTACATAAGTTTTTAATGTCAAATATTAGCAGGTCTAATTGGCTCCTGAAACAATGGCTCATTATTTTCCAATTATCCCCGAGTGACTGGGGAACTGTCTTCCGTTAATTACTTCATTAGGGTTTTTCAGCGTCCTACAAACACACTTTAGGATCAATCATTTGGTTCGTTCGTTAATTAAGATAGGCGATCATATTCACTCACATTCAAAACGCGGACAACTACATCCACAGAGAAGCGGCGAAATGCAAACTGATGTCAAGGCAACGACCGAGGCAGTGTGGCCAACTGTTTCTACATCTGGTCGGTCTGCTGCTCTTGTCCTTATAAACCAGTTAAAAAACAGTTATATACCAATTGCAAACATCTGCACTCGTGAGGGCAGCCTAATGGAAGTGATATCAGTGTTATTTCAATGGATCAAAGATCCACCAGCTCGTTTGTTGTCGACACGTTTCAACGCGTAGGCATTTAAATACACTGCCATTATTATAAGGATTCAGCTTTCTTCTTTTCATTGCTGTCTCGTTTTCGCCACACGATCCTCGGAGACACAGGGCAGGGAACATAACAGGTGTTTACCGCTGAGCCGCCAGCAAGATTGCGCCTCTACATCGGAGCGACGGCGACACCCTCAGGGCGACGGCGGTACTGCGTCAATATGAGTGGAGAAGGGCGACACCCTCAGGACGACGGCGGTACTGCGTCAATATGAGTTGAGAAGGGCGACATCCTCAGGGCGGCGGCGGTACTGTTGCTCAATGAGTGGAGAAACCACAGGAGTCTTAAACTAAACGCAGCGAACGTGGAGAGGCGCTTATTCACATGAAATATCACATATCTCCATCTAATTAGATCTTGATCAAATATAAAGTAGCCCCTGGCGACACATTTTGAGTACCGGTGGGGCAGTGTTGTTTCTCATTAAAGCTATTTATTGACCCTCACCGAAAAACACATTCTAACTTTGGAAATATGAACAATTATAAGCAGACGATAGCATCAGGAACGTGCGTAGTCAAGTGTTGACTTAAAGCAGATTAATTAAGCGATTGCAGCTTCGTTAATAAATTGTGATTAACAGCCCTACCTGCTGCCGGGGGGACGCCATTGCGTCGCTGTCTGTTGCTAGGCAACAGGGGCGTCGGTAGGACGTGAGTTGGACCTCAGCAGGGGGTGCGATCGGTGTGTTCTGATAAACAAAGCTCTTTAACCTTATTCACATTAAAAGTACTTTGTTTCTTTATTACTGAACATTTTTAATGTGCATCTCAAAAGCTGTTGTTTACTTTTCGGATTAATTATGAATCATGATTCATAATTTGTTGAATTACAGATAGAGTTGTGAGTAATTAGTATTATTAATGAGTAGAGGCAGAATGCTTCACAACTGCTATCGTTAAACACGATTTGACATGCTACAGTACCAGACTAGAGAAAGCATTAGTATACTGGAATATTATATTTTCTTTTACACACACACACACACACACACACACACACACACACACACACACACACACACACACACACACACACACACACACACACACACACACACACACACACACACACACTCTTTCACTATCTGCCTTGCTCTCTCCATCTCTACCGTTCTGTCTCTCTTTCTCTCTGTCCGTCTCTGCCTCTATCGCTCTCTTTCTCTCTCTCTCTCTCTCTCTCTCTCTCTCTCTCTCTCTCTCTCTCTCTCTCTCTCTCTCTCTCTCTCTCTCTCTCTCTCTCTCTCTCTCTCTCTCTCTCTCTCTCTGTCTCTCTCTCTCTCTCTCTCTCTCTCTCTCTCTCTCTCTCTCTCTCTCTCTCTCTCTCTCTCTCTCTCTCTCTCTCTCTCTCTCTCTCTCTCTCTCTCTCTCTCTCTCTGTCTCCCTCTGCCTCTCTCTCATTCTTTCACTCTCTCTCACTCTGCCTCTCTCATTCTCTCCTTGAATGATTCCCACATGTTATCTCTGAGGGCTTTGAGGCCTGATGCGACTGACAGATGAACAGATCCGGGGCTGTTTCTGTAATCTCTGCATACCTTCAGATCCGGGGCCACTCCCAGGCCTGGCGAAGCCCACACCCACAGCTGGTGATGCCCACCCCGGGCATCACGTCCCCGGCTGCGCGCCCCCACCCGCGCCCCTCACCCACGTGTCCTGGCTGTGATAGGACCAAGCGGTGGTCTGTATCCCGCACTGCTCCCTCACATCACTGAGTCACACTCTAGTTTAGTGAACATGAGGAGTGTTCACCTGCTAGCGAATCTCCTCAGCCTCGCGTGAGCAGAACGCTCGTGGAACGCTCTGGTCTCACCGCTGTCGCCGGTGTTCAGAGCGGAGAACAGAAACACTGAACCACTCGTTTCCCTTGTGAACAGAGCCACATGGAGGCTGTGATGCACCGTTTGTCTCGGACTGATCTGGAAGCAGCTGGTTCGATTTCGAGACGTTTCGGTGTCTAATCCGCTCACTTGTCTTGATTCCCATTTAGTTCCTGCTTCCCCTGTGCCCATGAGCAAACAACCTGATGGGTTCCCCTCTGTGGTGATTAAGAGGTGTGGTGTTCCTCTGGTTGTGGGGTTAATACCCGACAGCGGGCGTCTGCTCGGAGCCCCAGAGGGAGTGAAGGAGCAGGCGGGGTGAGTTCATTAACAGGACGTGTCTCTCCACTCACGGCTGTGACGGCCATGTTCTTCATTAGCATAAAGCCCGTGTGCTCACTGGCAGCGGGTTAGCCCAGCTGCTGGAAGGTTCTGGTTCAATCCCCAGTGTCAGCAGGTCCTTATCAAGATGCCCTTACCCCTACCCCTTAATGACCTGTCTCTGTGCTGTCTAACCCTTACCTGCTCCTTAATGACCTGTCTCTGTACTGTCTAACCCCTACCTGCTCCTCAATGAACTGTCTCTGTAGTGTCTAACCCCTACCCCTTAATGACCTGTCTCTGTGCTGTCTAACCCTTACCTGCTCCTTAATGACCTGTCTCTGTACTGTCTAACCCCTACCTGCTCCTCAATGAACTGTCTCTGTACTGTCTAACCCCTACCTGCTCCTTAATGACCCGTCTCTGTACTGTCTAACACCTACCTGCTCCTTAATGACCTGTCTCTGTACTGTCTAACCCCTACCTGCTCCTTAATGACCTGTCTCTGTACTGTCTAACCCCTACCTGCTTCTCAATGACCCGTCTCTGTACTATCTAACCCCTACCTGCTGCTTAATGACCTGTCTACTGTCTAACCCCTACCTGCTCCTTAATGACCTGTGTCTGTATTGTGTAACCCCTACCTGCTCCTTAATGACCTGTCTCTGTACTGTCTAACCCACTTGCTCCTTAATGACCTGTGTCTGTATTGTCTAACCCCTACCTTCTCCTTAATGGCTTGAGTCTGGATTCCCTTTAGGTTGCTTGGGATAAGTCTCTAAATGACTATAGATTAAATAATTCCGTTACAATGCTCTAACTCATAGAACCACTCCAACGTCTTACAAGTTGTTCATTTTGGGAGTAAAGGGAATTTTAATCCTCGCAACCAGCCATTGCATCACATGATCTAATATTCAACCAATGTTAAAAACACATTGAATGATTAAATTAAACTGCAGTTGTTGCAATAAGACACATATTGAGGGAATGTATCTCTAAAAAGTATGTTTTTCCTCAGTTGGTGCTCCCCCTATCGCCCATCAAACCCTGACTGACCAGTCCACATATTCTGCCCAATATCAAGTATGACTTGTGAAATCAGACACTATAGCCGTTGACAATGTCAACCTCCTTTTATTTGTAACATTTGAATTTCCGTTGCAATTCGAAACCACCAGGTAGCAAACCCATCACTCATCCCCTTCTCAACGATACAACTCACACAGACAATAATCAATCTTTTCCGCCACGTGTATCCCCCAAACCTGTCCTGTAGACCCTCAGCATCGCTTGTACCGGAGGAGATTGTCTGTCGAGCTTTGATTGGTTCAAAACACTGCACCGCACGCATGCTGACAAATCCAATTTCCACGCACGAGCGACCCGCGTTCCACGGCCCTCCACGCTGCTCGTGTTTGCTCTATAAATATCTACACGTGCGGGGGGAGGCCGTGATGTA
>OLKM01000726.1:35862-45862 GCA_900291075.1 Melanogrammus aeglefinus
ACACACACACACACACACACACACACACACACACACACACACACACACACACACACACACACACACACACACACACACACGTTATATTATGTAGCCTTTTACAAGCTATGCAGGGGCAGCTACTCCAGTAGCAGTTCCTTCTGTTACCACTAGATGGCGGCCACACTGCAGACTTCCTCAGGTGTGTTTGTGTGTTAGGATGAGTTTATGCTGAGGGGTCCATGTGACTCGAGCATGTTCATCCTGGTAGGACAGAACGTTCTCTTTAACCCTGAGACCTCCTCTCCTCGTTTCTCCTCTTTCTCCTCCCATTCTCTACTCTTCTCCTCTCGACTCGACTCCTCTCTCCTCCTCTCTTCTCCTCCTCTCCACTCTCCTCTCCCCTCTTTTCTCCTCTCCTTGTTTCTCCTCCCTTTGCCTCTCCTCTCTCCTCCTCCCTTCGCCTCTCCTCTCTTCTCTCCTCTCCTCTCCTCACCCCCCTCTTCTCCTTGTTTCTCCTCTACTGCTCTGCCCTCCTCTCTCCACCTGTGTGTGTGTGTTTTGTGTGTGTGTGTGTGTGTGTGTGTGTGTGTGTGTGTTTTGTATACGTGTGTGTATAACAAAGGAGAGCCTGTGTAGTCCTCAGCTGCTGTCCCTGATTACGTCCATTAGACACTACAACGTGCGCGTTGCATTGTTGTGCAGGAGCGGAGCCGAACAGAACCAGACCTCTCGGTCAGAACTTCTGGAAGCCTCACAGAACATTGCTCAACCCTTCTTGAGTTACGAGCCTTTCTGTCCAGGGTGCTGATTGAGTTAACTTTATGTTTCAAAATCAAATAAATGTGTTTTCTGTTCAGTGGGTCAAACACCAGCTCAGACAGCAGAGCCGGCTGCAGGCAGGAGAACTGGGTCTACAGAGTAAATAGAAACACTTTGTTCAAATCTGAACAGGCCTTGGCTTAGGACAAGGCCTTAAATCAAATGAAGTGTACTATTTATGCCATGGTCTATTATGATTTATTTCCTCAAATACAGTTTTGGATTTTATTTTATTTTCCAGCTGAAAACAATAAATTCTTACTCACTTAACCAAATACTTCAGAGACCTGTCAACGTGTTTCTATTCTATTATCTCCAACATATGGTATGCACCTTTTCTAATCTACTCAACTCAGTTACCTCTCATCTATAACTACAGTTGTGTGTCTGTAGTTTTGTGTTATTCTCTGACTTGTGTGTCTGTAGTTGTGTGTTATTCTCTGACTAGCTGTCTGTCTGTAGTTAGTTGTTATTCTCTGACTCATGTGCTAGTTGTGTGTTATTCTCTGACTAGCTGTGTCTGTAGTTGTGCGTTATTCTCTGACTCATGTGCTAGTTGTGTGTTATTCTCTGACTAGCTGTGTCTGTAGTTGTGTGTTATACTCTGACTAGCTGTGTGTCTAGTTGGGTGTTATTCTCTGACTAACTTGTACGTCTGTAGCGTGTCCCCCCGCCCTCTGTAGAGACCCTGACCTCTGACCTCCACAGTACGACGTTCCTAAACCCCGGCTTGCGTCCGGCTGCCTGCCTCCAGACGCTCCTCGCGGCCTCCCTCATTTCCCCGCTCAATGAGAGGGATCCGTCTCGTCCAGATTAGAAAGTGAAGCTCTCCCTGCGACGCCTGTTTGGAGCGCTGCGGGCCCCCGGTTGTAATCCTCCCAGGGTTAATGTCGGGGTCATTAGCCAGGCTCCACGCTGAGCGACCACATGAAGCGGAGCCCTGCCCCTTCTCCGCCGGGGCTCCTGTGATCCGGCTCTGGGCCTCGGTTGGATATTTACTTAACGACAGCCTCGTGTCTGGCCCTTGATGTGGCCCCGGCCGGGGAGCACCGCCACCGCTGGGGCAGGCTCTCATTAGAGCTAATGTGCTAAGCCGTTAGCGACTACAGCAGCATATGGGAGCCGTGAAGTCTGCGGATGGAGGCTGGTCGCTAGGCTAAGCTGTAGCTAACCGCTGGAGATCAGAGCTAACCTAGCTAAAGGATGTAGATCAGTAATTAACTTTGGATGACGTTATGAGAACTATTGTGAGTTAGGATGAGCTACGGGGAGCAAGCATCCACGGCCTTGGTGTGTGTCTCCTGAGTGGAAGTCCTGCCAAGTTTTATCCAATCATGTCATAGAATCAGTTCAGGTGTGCGTGCGTGCGTGCGTGCGTGCCTGTAAAGCTCTTGTGTTAAGCTCTTTTGTCGCTTCATCAAATAAGATATGATCAAAGCTAATACCACACATCTTAATTGTATTAATAACCCAGCCCTCTTTGTACAAATGTGTCTACAGCTCTCATGTCAGTACTGCTGTTGCACTGTGGAATAATCTAAACACTGAATCACGTTCACGCGTCTCTTAACCACACCAAGCGATGCACGCCACACAAACACACTCACGGAAACACGCCCGTCCCTCTGCTCAACAAGAGAGAAGCAGTGAGAGAATATCTCCACATGAAGAAACCCGACCCCTACTCATCTGCTACCGGTTACCGTGGGAAACCCTCCCTTGTCGCTTGTAACGTAAAGCGCAGCTCCCCTCTGTTGGAACGTCTGTTCAGTGGGTTCAGCTCGCATTAACAGGGCTCTTGGTTAAGACCCAAGCAGGCCTGTACAGCGTGGAAGATGAGCAGGAGACTGGCTGGGCTGCCAGATGGCTTCTCGCCATCTCCGTGCGTTAATAAGGTCTTCCCGCAGCCTTTGCAGTATACTGTAAACATGTGAATACATATCTGCTTGTGGACCTTGTTATGCAGAAGGACCCTATCTGGAGATCCTTCTTTGAGGTTTTGTGCTGTTCCTCCCCTGATCTGTCGCCCTGTGATGGGGATGACTCCGCCCCTTTCTGTGATGTCATGTCCCCTCATGTCCCTCTCCTGGACGACGGCCAGACCTCTGTCCAACCCCACAACTCATCTGATGAGTACCCTAACCTTGGCCCTAACCCTGACTCTTAGGGGTGATTCTGGGGTGGAGGGGGGGGGGTCGTAGTTGTGATTTCTTGCATTCTGCTGCATTTTAGGGACCTGGTGGAGATCCTACATTTATTCTGGTGGGGGGTAAATCTATGTATTTATCTATCAATCCAACACATTGCATACTTTTGAACAGTCTGCTGGTTTATTGTCAGAAAAGCACAGACCTTTTGTAACAGTTTAACCCCAGTTAAACTCATAATACCAATGAGTATTTCATCCCAGAGGAAAGGATTAAACACATTTTGGCTAGCCTCTATCTTTTTAAGAAGAAATAAATTGTTTATAACTTAACATTTTGAGTTATAGACAATACTTTTGTAAATCTAGTATTATGTAGGATTATATTATCCATGATTTTTATTTTGTTAAGATTCTGTGACCTTTATTTTCTTAGTTACTATGCTGTTGCATGTCTAAGCCAGTGTCAGCTAAATAATGCAGTTCTGAACCACTAAATTGATGAAAGGAAATTAGAATGTTTGGATGAAGGAGTAATTACATGGATGTGAACTGTAATGAGAAATTTGAGGTATATTACATTTCCTTTGGGTAATTTTCACTCAGATGACCATATTTTCCCCTTTTTTTATGTAGCTACACAGTTACTGAAACACATTGGTTTTCAAAGTAAACTATAATAAATATGGGAAATGGATACTCAAATTGTGAAGACAAAGTAAAATGCGAACTTCAAAACAAATATTGCTTCATTGATATCAGAATATTGTATCAACATACATTTTAGAGACATACAAGACTTGTGATGCAAGAAAATCAACAAGTACAACATGTACTAGATTAAAACTATGAGAAACAGACCGCTATTTCGGGAGCACTAAACTATGTCGCCTCACTTTCAGGGACCCATACATTTTTATAAATTGTATCAACATACATTTTTATAAAACTTGTGATGCAAAAAAGTCCACAAGTACAACATGTAGGCTTACTAGCCTAATTATATGAGAAACAGACCACTATTTTGGGAGCACTAAACTGCGTCACTTCACTTTCAGGGACCCATACATTGTTATAGAACGTGTGATGTAACAAAATCAACAAGTACATCATGTACTAGACCAATGGTGCGTGGCATGATAAGGCACAAGGAGCAGAAGTTGACAAGGGTGCTAATTTTCAGTTTAAGGAAAACACTTTCATTATTTTATCTGAGGGTGTTTTCAGGGCAAGCCTCATAGTATTAATCTAGAACATGTTGTAGGCCTACATGTTGATTAGCTCACGTTGTTATGGCAATGAAAACACCCTCAGCTGATAAAATAAGGCCAGCGTTTTTTTAAACTGAAAATTAGCACCCATGTCAACTTTTTCTGCTCCTTGCGCTTTATCATGCTTATCATGCTATGCATCATTACAAGCCTCTGCCGACTAAAATATGATGCAATTCAAGAAGAGGCATAGATAGAATCACCTTGTGTTTAACTGTCATTTAATAGACATCTGACGGATTATGTCAAGGTTTTAAAATGAATTATTACCTGGTCATGTTATAACACAGCTGGAAATAGTGGATTTTCTGATAAAGACTAGCTAGCCTCTTTGACAGACCAAACAGGAGAAACTATATTAGGTGCGCTCGTGCTGCATTTTTGTTTTTTTCCAACAGGAGACGGCCACCCACCAATCAGAGGTAAGAGATTTATGCAGGAAAGTTGCGCTTGATTTCACAAGCCCATTTGAACCTATTTATTAGTGTACAGCACCCATCCTCCCATTGCTTTTGTAAAAAAAAAAGAATAATAGATTTGAGGACAAAACTATAGGATGGGCTAAAGCAAGTTTTGGGTGGGCTTGAGCCCACCCAAAAAAGGTCTAGCTTCGCCACTGCCCTGACCCTAAATCTAACCCTGACCCTAACTCTAACCCTGACCCTAACCCTAGACCC
This sequence comes from Melanogrammus aeglefinus, assembly GCA_900291075.1. NCBI lineage: Eukaryota > Metazoa > Chordata > Actinopteri > Gadiformes > Gadidae > Melanogrammus > Melanogrammus aeglefinus. Next base: position 40,758 of record OLKM01000726.1, read on the forward strand.
TAACCCTGACCCTGACCCTACCCTTTACCTAAAGACCTAGCCTGAGACCCAGGGTTAGTGCCTAGCCTAGCCCTTTCCATAACCTCACTATGTTTACATGCCACAGCTGATTAGCATGTTATTCGACGTGCTAGCCTCTTCCTCCTTTTTATTAAATGCTGGGGACACGCAAATCCCTGGCTCTGGGTACTGCTGGGACCCCCAGGGATGCAGGGTGGTGGTGTGTGGAGCGTAGAGTGGGGCCTCTCCTATTACCACCCCCAAACAGGCCTCCTAGTCCTGGGTACTCCTGCCCCCTCTATGCTGCTGAAGGAAACATCGATACAGAACACTGTGAACCATCTATACCTTCACTTCCTGTTGTCTGGCTTCCTGTTGGCTTGACACATACGCACACTTAAGAATGCTTACACACACATGCATGTGCACACATGCGCACACAAACACACACTGAGACTCACTGCAAGGCTCTAGGTTGCGCATGTTTCAGAGGAATGCCCCACATACCAGGAGCGGTTACAGGACGTGAGGATCATATGGCCACATACACACACACACACACACACACATGCACACACACACTAGAGTACACACACCGCACTAGAGTCCCAGCGTTAGTGGAGCAGCCTTCAAACACACACTTTCATATCACGGAATATGGCTGCATCCTTTTACAGGAGTAAGATTCTCTGGAGGTGAAGTCAGTGTGGCACGATGTGTGTACGGCTGGTTTCTTTGTTTAGGGTGACTAGCCAGGAATAATCGACGCAGCACCTATGAAGTCTCCCTCGTGGGCCGTCCGTAGGCTGGGCGTTGAGCGCTGAGATTTAAACCGTTTGGCCTGTGAGCAAGGTGCCTGGGGATTTAAACAGCTGCTGCAGTGTCTAGCAGCAGCCACACATTCGTAGACGTGTTGTCGCGGAGACACGCCCTCACACGTACAGTAGATGCACAAACACACACAGGGACATGTACACATACACAGAAAAACACACACAGTACACGTGCACACACATATACAAAAACACTGGCACACACACACACACACACCGGGCACACGCACATACAAACAGACACACAGACAAACACACATACACGTACACAACACACACACACACACACACACTTACAAACACACACACACACACACACACACACACACACACACACACACACACACACACACACACACACACACACACACACACACACACAATGATTCATGCTTTCCATGGTGTCACTAATGGGTTTAATAAAAGTTGTTCACAGTCCAGTAAACGAGTGTACATTCTAGAGTGAGCAATCACAATTCAGTCTTCATTGTAGAGCTTACGTTGTAGTCATGTAGATGGTGTGATGTAATTTGTGTTAAATCAGCCACTAGGCACCCTAAATAACAGTCACTTTCCAGCTAAACCAGATAACATTTCTCATGTCAGGCATCTCCAATGATTCATACTGTGACTCCAACTCCCATAAAAACAGGCCTGCATGCCCTCCACATGTGTGTGTCTCGTGGTTTGGGTTTGGACGTACTGCGGTAAATCTCCCCTATATAGACTCTTTCTCCCTCCATAGTTTGGACTCCAACCTCCCCGACTGTAGCTTTAAAGTCAAGGGTGTGGAGGGGATGTTTAGCATCATTACAGCAGTCTACAATGAGAGGCTTGCAGTAGTGCTGGCTCGGATGGGTGGGTGAGGACGGACAGAGGGGTGGATGGCCAGGTGAGGGTGGGTGGATGGGGGAAAGAGTGGATGAGGATGGGTGGATGCGTGTGGACAGACAGAAGCCTGATCAGGTTTCTGTGTATCAGCCAACCACCCTGTGAGTGCTGAGCGTTTCACTGGGAGCCAACACGCCAAAACTGTGGCGGTGAGATGTTAAGAGATTAAGGTTTTCTTCACTAACTTCATCCTAATATCAACAGTAGATCATGATTCCCCCCCCCCCCCCCCCCCACCCCTCCCTTACTTCACTCCTCCCCTTATCTCACCCTGGCAGAAGCACTTCCTACACCCGCAGGAAGTGGCTGGTCGAGAGCAGCGCACCAATCAAGCAACACTCCTCCTAGCTGCTCCCTTGTTGCCTAGCGACTGTCCGGGCTGCCACTCAACCTTCTGAAGGCCGGAAAAAGACCCAAAAAAAGTTTTGCGGTGGTGTCAGTTTGCAACACTCATTCTACTGCTCCTTCTCAGGGAACTGTCGAAATATAACTGAAGAAAACAAAAATAAACGAAAGCCCTTAAATCTACTCCCCCACACATGATATTATGATACTACTATAATCCTCAGTGATGTTATGATGAGCTACAACCTACTACCCTCATCCAGATGTTATCATAACCTACATCCCTCGTCCAGATGTTATCATAACCTACATCCTACTACCCTCATCCAGATGTTATCATAACCTACATCCTACTCTCCTCATCTAGATGTTATGATGAACTGCATCCTACTCTCCCCACTCTCCTCATCCAAATGCAATGATGAGCTGTATCCTACTCTCCTCCAGATGTGCAATCTGTACTGAGTCTGTAATCTGGATTGAGGCTGTAATCTGTACTGTGGCTGTAATCTGGATTGAGGCTGTTATCTGTACTGTGGCTGTAATCTGGATTGAGGCTGTAATCTGTACTGTGGCTGTAATCTGAATTGAGGCTGTTATCTGGATGAGGCTGTAATCAATACTAAGGCTGTAATCTGGATTGAGGCTGTTATCTGGATGAGGCTGTAATCAATACTGAGGCTGTAATCTGGTTTTAGGATGTAATCTGTACTGAGGCTTTAATCTGGATTGAGGCTGTAATCTGTATTGAGGCTGTAATCTGTATTGAGGCTGTAATCTGTATTGAGGCTGTAATCTGTATTGAGGCTGTAATCTGGATCGAGGATGTAATCTGGATTGAGGCTGTATCTGTACTGAGGCTGTAGTCTGGATTGATGTTGTAATCCTGTTTGAGGCTGTCATCTGTACTGAGTCTGTAAAATGTACTGAGGCTATAATCTGCACGGAGGCTGTAATCTGCACGTTTATCTCCTGCCAGACACAGGTCTATGAGGTTGATGGTGTCATGCTGTCTCTGCTCTGTAGGGGGCAGCAAAGTCCTCGGATACCTTTCATTCAGAAGGCATCCTTGAATGACATGTATCACTGCTTGTTACTACACAAGGATATCATCTCCCTCACCTCAGCAGAACCTAGCCTCAGCAGAACCCCCTTGTCTCACCTCCATAACCTTTACCTTATCAGGACCTCACCTTAACAGGACCTCCTAACCTCACCAGAATCCCATCTCACCGGAACCTCACCTTATCAGAACCTCACCTCACCAACCCTCAACTCAGCAGACTCTCCTTAACTCACCAGAACCTCATCCCCTCTCCATAACAGACCTACTTACCTCACCTCACTAAAGCCTCACCATACCAGAACATCTCCTCAGCTCATCAGAACCTCACTTGTCTTTACCAGAACCTCCCCTCAGCAGAACCTCTGTTCAACAGAACCTCACCTCACCAGAACATCCACCTTGACCAAGTGCGCTACGGTAGCAGTATTATAGAATGTGTGTCCGGACACTAGGACCCAGGATCCGGTTTTGTGTTCCACTGGAAACCCGTGTCATTCATTAAGTCAAACCAACAAGACTCCCTTTTAAACTAAGTTTGGGAACCAGAGATAAACGGATCTGCTGTGATCTGAGTGAAAAGTTTCCATGGTGTTTTGCCTGAATGTTCCGGAGATATTCCTGGACCATGGCTGTGTGTGGACACAAGGGGAACTTTGTGTCGCACTGTGGACACGCCGCATTAGGGAGAAATATTAAATTTTGAAGAAATTCACAAATTAATCATAATAACTGGATTAGGATAAACATCATACTATTTGTATCGTTACACACAATTTAAAATGATGTATGTCTATTGCCATTTATCATTAACCTAAAAAATATGATATATAATACAGCCTGTACAGTTCTTAAACATAGGTATACAGTATATATGTATATATCTTTAGGCTTATCGTTGTAAGCCTGTTTTAAAACTCTTTTCTCGTTTCAGTTGCTGTTTCCCATGGGTGATGACGTGGGGATTCTACTCCACCGGTGTTACTACGGAGATGATGAAGACCCGAAACTATGTCGATGATAACCATGATCCAGACAATATTGCTGACCTCAGACACGAATTGAGGCTGACACCTGTCTGTGTGAGTGTGAGTTGACATGTGCGCTTTGTCACAAAGTAACGGGGAAGTGGGCGTGACGTCATGGCACCCTGCCCCGGTCCTGCTCCGAGGGGTGGGGGGGGGGGGGCTCTACACAAGTTTTCCGAGACCTCGAAAAAAGTAGCTGCTAGATCGGGCCGGTCCTCCAAGAAGAGACAAAGTGAGCAGCGACCGAGAGCGAACCGACTTCTCGTTACTTTGGAGCCGAACTCATGGTCGTGATGATTTTTAAATCATCCGCAGACCCGGAACTCTTCAGCCCGGTTTAAGTAACGGTAAACCACGGGATCCAGTTTGGTTTCTAATTACTCCAGCGGATTGGATTCGGTTTGTGGAGACACCGGCTCCTAGCTGTGATTGACGGGGCGGTCTCGTGTCGAACCGGGGATCGGGACGGACCGGGACCCGGTGACCCAGGATGAGGATGCCCCGCGGGGGACGCATGGTCCTGGGCACATGCCTCGGTTCGCTGTTTGCCCTTGTCCTCTACCTCCAGACCGTCACCAAGACAGGTAAGACCCTATCATACATAACGGGTGAATCAATCGCTTCCACCTGCGACGATTGACGGTAGAACGGATCCGTGTCGGATGGTCACCGTTAGTCACGCTGAGTTAACCTTCTCCACGGCCAGGAGACACCTGATTTCAGATGCCAGCCCAATTTATTTCCCTTTTCTCTCCACTAAATCATGCCCGGTCGCTCTTTGTAAACAGCCAGAGTGCGCGCAGTCCCTCGCGGCGTGCGTTTGCGTGCGTGCGTTCTCCACGCTCGCACGCAAACGCACGCAGCGAGGGACTCGCGCGCAAGGAAAACAGAAACAAGAGACACAATGAAAGGGGGGAGCATATGAATAAGCGCAGTGTGTGGAGA
>OLKM01000726.1:50862-58362 GCA_900291075.1 Melanogrammus aeglefinus
CTGAGACAGTGGGTTTACTGGCTCTTAAAATCACATAGTGTTGAACTCATCCAATTCAGTGAAGAGCTCACTGGCTCTTATAATCTCATAGTGTTGAAACTGTTCTCGACTGCTGCTGCTGCTGGTCACATAGGGGCCTGGCAGCGTGTGTGTGTGTGTGTGCGTGTGTGTGCGTGCGTGTGTGTGCGTGTGTGTGTGTGTGTGTGTGTGTGTGTATGTGTGTGTGTGTGTGTGTTTGTGTGTGTGTGTGTGCGTGTGTGCGTGTGCATGTGCGTGCACGTGTGTGTCTGTGTGTGCGGGCGTGTGTGTGTTACTTCCTGGGTTACAGGGGAAGTGGTGATGACAGACGTGTGTGGACGCATTGTTGATGATGAATAGAAATGTCCCCATGGTCTTTACTAGGCACTAGAGCAGACTAGACCAGACAAGACACTGTTTGGCTATCTCTCTACATCTCTGTCTCTATCTTGCTGACTAATTCTTGCTCCCTCTCGCTTGTTCCCCCTCTTTCCCCTCTCTCTCCCCCACTCACTCTCTCTCTCTCTCTCCCCCAATCTCTCTCTCTCTCTCTCTCTCTCTCTCTCTCTCTCTCTCTCTCTCTCTCTCTCTCTCTCTCTCTCTCTCTCTCTCTCTCTCTCTCTCTCTCTCTCTCTCTCTCTCTCTCTCTCTCTCTCTCGCTCTCTTTCTCTCTTGCAGCTGACAAATGAAACTAAATGACGAAGTTCTAGAAAACAGGTTTAAGAAGAAGTGAAAAAAATCGATTGTCAGCGCAGTGCAATTACTCAGGTCTTGGGAAGGTTGGGAGTCTGTTGGAACCGGGCCACAGTCTTTACTCATCTCCGGCGGAGACATTGCTGGGTTGGGTGAGCTCAGGAGGTAGATCAGGTTGAATTGTAGCCAGAAGGTTGATAGTTCGATCCCCCGACTTCTCCTAGCTGTTCTTCTAGGGTGTCGAAGAGTCCCTTAGAAAAACACTTCACCATAACTGCCCCCCGACGAGCTGGCTGTCGCCTTGCACGGTGGCCTCCGCCGTCGATGTGGTCAATGTGTGTATTAACCATTGTTAATACACACGCGTTGCTAAAAGCGTCTGCTAAATGCAAATGGCATCCTGTAGCGTAGATATGACGTACTCGCTCTCTGCCCCCCTTTCTGTCTCTCATTCTCATCGGTCTACAATTACATTTAGGGCATTTGGCGGACGCTTTTATCCAAAGCGACTTACATCGGCTAATACACACATTGACACGCCGACGGCGATTCAACCATGCAAGGCGACCGCCAGCCCGTCAGGAGCAGTTAGGGTTCAGTGTCTTGCTCAGGGACACATCAACACTCTAGCTAGGAGGAGCTGGGGATCGAACTAGCAACCCAACTGCTCTACCCCCTGAGCTAATCCTCCTCAAGACACGCTGTGCCAGTACTCTGGTGGTCTACTGTAGACCCCCTTTGGCTCCTAACAGCCAGCCCTGGCTCTGCCCCACCTCCGTCCCATCTTCACCACCCTGGTGGTGGAGGTGCTGGTGGAGTTTCGGGTGGTGTTGGTGGTGGTGGAGAATAGTTCAGAGGAAGTCTAGGTCCTCAATGATTCCTAATGGATCCAGCAGATAACACCTGTGAAGCAGTCTGAGTCACATCTCTCGTTTCTCTGATCTTATCCTCATAAAGATCTGGTTCTCTTTATTGTCCAGTCTTTGCCCAGCAGCTGGTTGGATCTGTTTCTCTGTATTTTATCATTGAGGGAGAAACTCCATCACATCTCTCTGTTATCTCACCCCACCCAAGGAGATTTGGTTTCCTCGATGCGTGAAAGACGAGGAAGCTAGCCACACGAACGCATACGAAACACGTCTGCCATCTGATTAGTAGAAGGTTTGGATTCAGACGGGTGAATCATCAGTCAACAACAGAAATAGATTTCCTTGTGTTCTATCTTCTGGAATCGCAATATCACAGCAAACACCACCTCCAAGTCTGACAAACACTACCTTCCAGCCCGAAGAGACTCCCGTACCTTCATCTGGAAGGGGTTTATTATGCGAGAAGGAGGTGGATGGCACCCAAACAGTTGCTGATTCAATTCCTCGGCTTCACTGTCGACTTGCCCTTGGAGCAAGAAACCTAGCACCTTGTCTCAGTAGGTCTGCCAGGACCTTTCTGACGTGTGTGTGAGTGTGTGTGTGTGTGTGTGTGTGTGTGTGTGTGTGTGTGTGTGTGTGTGTGTGTGTGTGTGTGTGTGTGTGTGTGTGTGTGTGTGTGTGTGTGTGTGTGTGTGTGTGTGTGTGTGTGTGTGTGCGTGTGTGCGTGCGTGTGCTTGCGTGTGTGTGTGTGTGTGTGTGTGTGTGTGTGTGTGTGTGTGTGTGTGTGTGTGTGTGTGTGTGTGTGTGTGTGTGTGTGTGTGTGCGTGTTTAAATGTTTAAATGAGTTACAGTCGCCTACAGGACTAAGATCTGTGTTAAGGACCTGGTCTGAGATCTGTGTTGTGTCTGCAGATGTGGAGTCCATCACCAGCACCACCTCCACCTCCACCCATCCCACCCTCGGGAGGAGCGGGAGAAACCCCCTGCGGTCCCTCTACAACGGAGACCAGGTGGGGACAAAAACACACACACACACACACACACACACACACACACACACACACACACACACACACACACACACACACACACCACACACACACACAACACACACACACACACACACACACACACACACACACACACACACACACACACACACACACACACACACACACACACACACATGCACAACAATACATACACACACATGCAAACCAACAAATACACACAAACACCACACACACATCCACACAAACACACACACACACACACACACACACACACACACAAACACACACACACACACACACACACACACACACACACACACACACACACACACACACACACACACACACACACACACAGACACACACACAGACACACACCATCTAACGCACCACACAAAGTGAGGTGCGTTACATCACTCTGGACCACACAGCTGAACTCAAGAAAGGGACACCGTAGAATGATTTCCCTCTCTGACAAATGAGACGTTCTTAACTGCTCAACTTGACATGTAGATGAAATATATAATATAGCATTCAGTAATGGATTCCATTTTCACATTTCACCATTAGTTTCTAATGCCTCCGTCTGCTGGGAGACGTGAAGGTGTGTGTCCTCCTCCAGGCAGTGAGATCCCTCTGGTTAAATGGTTTCCTGTTGTAAAGCTCAGTTATTCCTAAAAACACTCAGAGGTTCCTGGCCTTCATAACATGTCCTAACACACCAGTCCTCCGGGCCAGACAGGTGGCCATTCATCTTCCAGCAGCACTGGCTTTCAATCCAAACATCGGCCTGGATCAGAGTCCAGGACACAACATCTTTCCATCCCATAATGTACATCACACCCCATTACATTACATTTGCGTTTAGCAGACGCTTTCATCCTAAAATATGTTAAAGTGAGGACGGGGACAGTCGTAGCATGCAATCAGAATTACAGTAAAAAAACGTCTTAAAGAGGGGAACTATGTGGGGACTTCCATCGCCTTGTCCATGGATAAACAGACCCGTTCGAAAGCAGCCAGACCCCACAGAGCTTCTGACAACACGTGGCGAGAGCAGCTCTAGATGTCAGTGGGCCATGCTGAGCGTGTTTGCAGGCTGGATTCTTACAAAAGGATCATATTGGGAGTGTTGTGGTGGCATGGCTGGAAACCATTACCCCCCCACCCCCCCTCCCCCAGTGCCCAGCCTGGGGGTGATGAGGTCTGCCCTGTTGAAGTCATTTGAGATCAAGTCTCTTCAGATATTGTCGCAAAGGGTAACTACGGCTGGGACTACCACACCAGTACTGCTAACTAGTACTACTGCTACTGGTACTGTTACTAAAACTGTAAGTTACTAGTGAACAGTTCCTGCTCATGTTCAGGTACCGTGTGACCTTGTACAGGTAATTAAGTACAGGTAACTGATTAACAGGTAGCTAGTGTAAAGGTAATAAAGTACAGCTAATTGATGCACAGGTAACTTATGGTCAGGTACCTAATGAACAGGCAACTATTATATGTTATAATTATATGTTGTATGTAAATGCCCTTCATTAATGATGATCATCGGGTTGCTAATGTGAAGGTTACTAATGACCAGGTATCCCCCTAGTGGTCAGAGAAGTGTTGTACATGAGACCCTCACTAATCATACCCTCCCCCCCCCCCACCCCAGACTCAGGACCCAAATCGTACGCCCAGTCGGCGCTGCGGGGCCGCCGCGAGCTGCTGGAGGAGGCGTGTCTTAGCCAGACCAGGAAGAGGCGAGTCCTGTCCCCGGACGACCTCCGTCACCTCATCGTGGACGACAAGCATGGCCTCATCTACTGCTACGTGCCCAAGGTAACCCACGCAGATATCATATAGAGACACATCTAGACACAGCTCTACGGACGACGACATATACACGGCACGTCTCACTAGACTAAACACTGCTATCACTATCTAGATATATAGCTCTACGTCTGACTAGACGTTTTGCACATCTATCGCTATCTAGGTTCAGCTCTAGGTCCGTCCGTCTTTCCCTCTGTAGTCTGTCTGTCTGTCCGGCCTGAGGAGTGCAAGTGCGGTGGTAGTGATTCCCCTCCCGTCCACCAGGTGGCGTGCACCAACTGGAAGCGCGTGCTGATGGTGCTGACGGGCGACGGCCGCTACTCGGACCCGCTGGCCATCCCGGCCCACGAGGCCCACGTGGCGGGCAACCTGCGCACGCTGTCCGAGTTCCCGGCCGCCGAGATCAACCGCCGGCTGCGCTCCTACCTCAAGTTCGTGTTCGTGCGGGAGCCCTTCGAGCGGCTGGTGTCGGCCTACCGCAACAAGTTCACGCGCAGCTACAATGAGGCCTTCCACAAGCGCTACGGCACCAAGATCATCCGACGCCACCGGCCCGGCGCGCGGCCCGGCGCGCTGGAGGCCGGCGCCGACGTCTCCTTCCGGGAGTTCATTCAGTACCTCGTGGACCCCCGCACGCAGCGTGAGGAGCCCCTGAACGAGCACTGGGAGCGGGTGCACTCGCTGTGCCACCCCTGCCTCATCCACTACGACGTGGTGGGCAAGTACGAGACGCTGGAGCCCGACTCCCAGGCCGTCCTGGGGCTGGCGGGCGTCCAGGGCAGCGTGCGGTTCCCCTCCTCGGGGAAGAGCGCCCGCACCGACCGGGACATGGCGGCGCGCTTCTTCCAGGACGTCAGCCCCTTCCTGCAGAAGAAGCTGGTCAACATGTACCGCATGGACTTCCTGCTGTTCAACTACTCCCTGCCGAGGTACCTCCGCATGCCCTGAGGAACGCCGAGGAGGATCAGGGGAACCCGGCACTTTGTTCACGTCTCTCGGGCGTGCCTCCCGCCCGTACTCGCTGTAAAGGAGGTTAAAGACTGAGGCCCGCTGGTTGGGTTCCTTGGCGAGGGGAATCCATTTTGTGCCAACTAGACGTACTGACGGACGGAGGTGGACGGACAGGCTTTGGTTCTGTTGCTTCGCCCGCTCGAAAAAAAATTTGAAGAAGCGCTTTTTGATCCCAGGCTCGCCAGTCTCCTGAAACAGGAAGGGAAGTGAAATGAGGAGCAAGTCGGAACACAGAAGGGCCTTTATCCGGGTCCCCGGGGGACCGACAAGGAAATAGTTCACTGTGTTTGCAGATCAGCTGAAAACGCCAATGGGTGGAATTGCTGCGTTGGAATAGATTCAAATGCCCCTTCTCGCCTGCCTGGGACAGTTCAGGTGCTGTTGGTTCAGTCAGAGTTTTTTAAGGTGGTATTGTTTTAGTTTGAGGCTGTTAAGGTGGTCTTTTTAGTTGAGGCTGTTACATCTGTATTCTTTAGTTTGAGGCAGAAAAGGTAGTATTGTTTTAGTTTGAGGCTGTTAAGGTGGTATTGTTTGGTTTGAGGCTGTTAAGGTGGTATTGTTTTAGTTTGAGGCTGTTAAGGGGGTATTGTTTGGTTTGAGGCTGTAAAGGTGGTATTGTTTGGTTTGAGGCTGTAAAGGTGGTATTGTTTAGTTTTGGGCTGTAAAGGTGGTATTGTTTGGTTTGGGGCTGTTAAGGTGGTATTGTTAATGTGGTATTTTTTTTTTTTGAGACTGTTTAACTGGTATTGTTTAGTTGAGGCTGTTAAGGTGGTCCTCAATCTTCTTCAGACTTTGTCCAAGACGTTCAAGAAGCAGGATCTTCTCGCGTCAACGTTCACGAGCGAACACACCGACTGTGAAACAGAAGACACCTTTGGAGTCCCTGAAACGTTATTTATGAAACAAGCACAAGAGTATTTATTATGAGGAGGAAACAGACTCTCTGTGACGGTGTGCTGAACATGTTTTGTATGCATTTCCTATGAAACAGTTGTTGAAATTGAGGGCTGGAACTCATCTGTCGCTTGTTAGCTGTTCTGCACAACCAGCTGTCGCCAGGTAGAATTAGTCTTCTCGAAGATTGAAAAACTTGAAGTGAAGAATAAAATGTTTAAATATGCAGCAACACAAACTAAGGGACTGATGTTGTTACTTTGGGGCCACTCCCAGATAGACACAGGACAGTGTGTGTGTGTGTGTGTGTGTGTGTGTGTGTGTGTGTGTGTGTGTGTGTGTGTGTGTGTGTGTGTGTGTGTGTGTGTGTGTGTGTGTTGTGAGTGTGTGTGTGTGTGTGTGTGTGTGTGTGTGTGTGTGTGTGTGTGTGTTTTGGAGCCATATCATCATTCCAGTAGGTGTATTCCTCTGACTGAGAGTGTGTGTGTGATTGTGTGTGTGTGTGTGTGTGTGTGTGTGTGTGTGTGTGTGTGTGTGTGTGTGTGTGTGTGTGTGTGTGTGTGTGTGTGTGTGTGTGTGTTTGTGTGTAGCTCTGTGCAGGTTGAGCAAACAAGCAGATGACTGTGGTTCAGCACCGCAGCCCCAGAGCTCTGGTCAGTGGTGCTCTTGTTCAGAATGAACGCACACACACACACACGCTCACACCCTTACACACACACCTACTGACTTCATGTCAGCCCGCTGTAAACCTGGGGATGGATGCAGTCTCCGGATCACCTTTCTGTTCACTCTGAGTTCGTCGAGTTCTTGCTATATACTCCGTCTGGGATGCTAGCCACGGACGAGTCATCTCTCAGCCGCTCTCCTTAAGGTTCAGATGTTTTGAGCCCTGTGTTCATGAAGCTGTGTTATTGTGTGTCTAGACTCAACACGTCCCTATCACTCTGTAATGACGGCAGTGTCCTCTTGTAGTTTGGAAACATGTGCTACAGTCCAGGAAAAACTTCCCACTGCTTGCTGTAGGCCGTGACGGACAGACAGACAGCAGGGCCTTGTCCATACCTCATTCTCTCTTTCTCTCTCTCTCCTGGTGCTAACCTCTGTCTCCTGGTGCTAAACTCTCTCTCTCTCTTTCCCCCTCCCTCTCTCTCTCTCCTGATGCTAACCTCTCTCTCCTGATG
>OLKM01000726.1:63362-68362 GCA_900291075.1 Melanogrammus aeglefinus
CCGCTGGGGGGGAGGAGTCAGACAGCACATCACATGACCGTCACCCCTGGGGGGGAGGAGTCAGACAGCACGTCACATGACCGTCACCCCTGGGGGAGGAGTCAAACAGCACGTCACATGACCTCCCGGCCAGGTACCCCACTCACTGACCCGTTCCCCGTCGGGCCCAGATCCCACTGCGGTGTAGGAACAGGAAGTAACTAGAGTAGTTCCGATATTATCGTCTTCCTTCCCGATACAGATCCCGACTCCTGAACTTGAGCATCGGCCGATATGAGTATAAACCGGTTTGGCGTCGAGCATTGTAACTACTGATAACGCTTTTTCGTATTGAAGGGTTCTCGTCCGATGACAGCGTGGTAAAGTCGTTTCATTTACTGTCGATCAAATCTTTTTCCAGAACCAGATCATTTACATTTATAAACTAATTACAATCCATTTGTATTCTTATAGTTAAGCGTCTATGCATCTATGTTTTTCCGACTTGGTAGCTCGAAGCACGCAGGTCGGAGATGATGAATGAGCTAGTCACGATGGCATCAGATCGGCACTTGCGCACTAGCTGATACCCGACACTGCACTTTAGGCAGATTCCTAAAAGGAATTTCCGATACCAGTATCAGAAATTCCTCCAATACCGCCGCTATCAGAACTCTAGAAGCCCCGTTGATTAATCTGCATGCCCAAAATAAAGCAAAGACTTTCCAAACGTAAACGTACATGTTGGTTCTACACCGTTAAAACAATAAGACTTTCTTTGGGCTTCTCGTGCACCTAAACACTTCTACACTCGTGTTATCTGTTATTGTTGGGTTTAGATTCACTTTGTTCGAATCAAACCTCTCTGCTGCAGCCGTAACGCACCAGAGATATTCATTCGTTCCAATAAATGATTGCCTTAATTGTGTTCGTACGGCTCGTATAAAACCCAGATGGAGATCATGAGACAAGGCCATGTTGATCGTACTGTGGCCAGCCTCACTCGTCAGTCCGTTAATAAAGTTATATATATATATGTATACAGAGTTATATAAATGTACTATCTCTGTTTAGGATTAAACCGCCCTGTGTTGAAATGTGGCACCGCTGATGTAACTGTTAACCAACGCTAACTTAAAACACGTGTGTTCTACCACCGTTGTGTTTGGTTGAACTATGTTACGCACAACATTTCTGCAAGTATTTTATGGGCGACTACTTTTCATCGTATGCTTTGGCTACAATTTATGTATGTTGTACGTCCTGGCACTTAAAAATAGTACTTAGCATTGTGTAGCGTTTTGTCCTAGCTATCTTTGTTGTGTACGGGGAATGGGTTAACCTAGCGATCGCTAGTGCTTGGCACTTGGTTCTTAAACATCCTAACGGTACCAACAGAGATACATTGTTGTTTCTCCTACTTCTTACAAATGTACTTGAGGTAAGTCACTTTGGACACAAGCGTCTGCTGAGCACCCTAAATGTAAATGTACACTAGGCGGACATGTTCAGCACCAAACTGCCTGACTTTGAGGACGTGAGGGGTGCTGTCTGAGAGGTTTTTCACCCTGCAGGTGTTAAGCCTCGACAAGAACGGCTCACAGAAGACCTGCTTGTCCACCGTGCGGATTGGCTTGGTGCTCAGGGGTCGCGAGACAGCAGCTGTAAAGCCTTAACAACATAATACAATAGTGCATTATTGGCTTTTGAGGGGAAATAAAACTCTCAAAGTCATCTGCAGCCAATTCAAACTGGCCGTGAGCGAAACGCTACAGCAGACAATAACGGCCGCTTCCTCTGATATCCACTGAACGTCTCTGACACGAGAGTGTCTGGAGGAACGGCAACAACAGGACGCCTGCACCCGTTAGACTCTGAACATGTAGGAGGCAGGGGTTAGACAGTACGGAGACAGGTCACTAAGGAGCAGGCAGGGGTTAGATAGTACAGAGACAGGTCTTTAAGGAGCAGGTAGGGGTTAGACAGTACAGAGACAGGTCATTAAGGAGCAGGTAGGGGTTAGACAGTACAGAGACAGGTCATTAAGGAGCAGGTAGGGGTTAGACAGTACAGAGACAGGTCGTTAAGGAGCAGGTAGGGGTTAGACAGTACAGAGACAGGTCGTTAAGGAGCAGGTAGGGGTTAGACAGTACAGAGACAGGTCGTTAAGGAGCAGGTAGGGGTTAGACAGTACAGAGACAGGTCATTAAGGAGCAGGTAGGGGTTTAGACAGTAAAAGAGACAGGTCGTTAAGGAGCCCAGGTAGGGGTTAGAACAGTAAAGAGACAAGGTCGTTAAGGAGCAGGTTAGGGGTTTAGACAAGTACAGAGACAAGGTCGCATAAAGGAGCAGGCCAGGGGTTAGACAGTACGGACGACAGGTCACTTAAGTGAGAGCAGGTAGGGGTCTACAGACAGTACGGAGACAGGTCATTAAGGAGCTGGTAGGGAGTTAGACAGTATGGCGACCAGGTCACTAAAGGAGCAGGTAGGGGTTAGACAGTACAGAGACAGGTCGTTTAAGGAGGCAGGTAGGGGTTAGACAGTACGGAGACAGGTCATTAAGGAGCAGGCAGGGTATTAAGACAGTACGGAGACAGGTCATTTAAGGAGCTGGGTAGGGGTTAGACACAGTGCAGAGACAAAGGTCACTAAGGAGCAGGTAGGGGTTAGAACAGTGCAAGAGACAGGTCACTAAGGAGCAGGTAAGGGTTAAGACAGTACGGAGACAGGTCATTAAGGAAGTGGTAGGGGTTAGAACAGTACAGAGACAGGTCGTTAAGGAGCAGGTAGGGGTTAGACAGTACAGAGACGGGAGGTCATTAAAGGAGCAGGTAGGGGTTAGACAGTACGGAGAGACAGGTCATTAAGGAGCAGGTAGGGTTAGACCAGTACAGAGAGACAGGTCATTAAGGAGCTGGTAGTGGTTAGACAGTACGGTGACAGGTCACTAAGGAGCAGGTAGGGGTTAGACAGTAAAGAGACAGGTCACTAAGGAGCAGGTAGGGGTTAGACAGCACAGACAGGTCATTAAGCAGCAGTTAGGGGTTAGACAGTACAGAGACAGGACATTAAGGAGCAGGTATAGAGGTTAGACAGTACAGAGACAGGGCCTTAAGGAACAGGGTTAGACAGTGTGAGCGCTGACCTGAGGAGAAGAAGGACATGCAGGGGTTGGGCCAGTGCTGCCTCATCTTGTAGGGCAGGACCCCCGGGATGCTCCAGAAGTGAAGGTAGGTGGAGATCCGGCTGGCCTGGATGGCCACAAGGTTGCCCCCCACACCTGCGGGGACAGAAGGGGTCATCATGAGGGGGGCGTGAGGCGCACGCTCCGGGTGACCTCGTCTCAGGTCCATTTTCACAGAGGGTGTTTCTTCAGCTCAGAACCAAGATGGCTGCCGGGTGAAGGAGGGCTACCCACGCTCTTTACGGGCGTCCTAGAACTTGGGTTGTGTACAAACCGTGTCGTGGTTCACGTTGTGGGGCACCGTGAGCAAGCAATGCATGCTGGGATAGGGTGCAGGATGACCGAGCGGTTCTCCAGAGTCTGCTGATTCATTTCACACACTCTGTTTTATTAGTATTCCGCAAGCTGCTTTTCAACAAGATAATGGAAGATGCAATTTTAGATTCATCAAATCTTGTGAAGCGTTGAAGATAAGATTAGCTACACTCGCCGGGATTGCGGGACACTTCTCCAACTAAGATCGATTAATATCAATTAATCAATACAACGTAATGTTAAGCGGGGCGGTCGGGTCTGTGTGCATCTGTGTGTGTGTATACGTGCCTGTGTGCGTGCGCATGTGTGTGTGTGTATGTGTATGTGTATGTGTGTGTGTGTGTGTGTGTGTGTGTGTGTGTGTGTGTGTGTGTGTGTGTGTGTGTGTGTGTGTGTAGTGTACGTGTATGTGTACATGTGTTTGTCTGTGTGTGTGTTTGTATGTGAGTGTGCCCTGTGTGTGTGTGTGTGTGTGCCGGTGTTTTTGTATATGTGTGTGCACGTGTACTATGTGTGTTTTTCTATGTACGTGTACATGTCCCTGTGTGTGTTTGTGCATCTACTGTACGTGTCTCCGCGACACGTGTGAGTGGGTTGTGCGCGTGCGTGTGTGTTTCTGCGCGCGTGCGTACGTGCTTGTGGGTTGAGGGTCTCGACCACCCCAGAACGACTCCAGCTGCGGGACAGCTCTAGTGGGGGGGAGCCGGTGGAAAGAGGAATGGAAAGCAGATCAACGAGCCATCTATAGGCTGGCCCTCTGAAACCCGAGCCGGGGCCTAGAGTCCACGTGGGTCCGAGGCTAAACATGCTGCACCTCCGCCGCCGCGGTCCGGGTCCTCCAGGCCCCGGGGCAGTGGGTTCATACTCCTGGCGGAGCGACGTCAGGGTTCACAGATGGGCTGTGGTTCTAAGGCGCTCTGCGACCTTTTTCCTACTAGCAGCGTCGTGAAAGGATTGATAGGACGGCACGTGGCTCAGGAGGTCGAGCGGGTCGGCTGGTAGCCGGAAGGTTGCTAGTTCGATCCCCGGCTCCTCCCCCTGGCCGAGTGTCGAGCTGTCCCAGAGCAAGACGCCTCACCCTGACTGCTCCCGCCGTCGGTGTGTGAATGTGTGCATGAATGTGACCCAACGGGAGCGCTTAGAAGAGCGCTGTATAAATGCATTCCATTCATCCATTCATTGATAATCAGCAGAGGACCTCGGGGGGAATCATACTCTTTCTACGGGGGCGTACGGCCTCTGTGGGGGTGTGGGGGTGTCGTGACACCCCAACTTCACGGTTCATTGTCACGTTAGAGACGCCGACACCGTACCGTGACGCCTCGTGAGTTCAGCGTCTCGTTTGGTGTTCGCCTCGAACTCAACTTTATCTGTGCACCCCTTAATCACAGTCCCAGACTCCCACGGACTCCTCTGACCCACATCACAGCCTTCCAGGTCTCCTCCCAAACCCAGAGGGAGGAGGGCTCTTCTGTGGTCCTCTGAGGGGGACCACAGAAGAGGTACGCTCGTTTCCAAGA
>OLKM01000726.1:73362-75862 GCA_900291075.1 Melanogrammus aeglefinus
TGGGTATGAATGGGTGAATTAAGCCATATTGTAAAAACGCTACGAGTGGCCACCGGTGAAACGGGCGCTGTATAAATGCAGTCCCTTTACCGTTGACCATAGGCACCGTGTACCAGGACGCTATGTGAGGTGGTGGTGCGTGAAGGTGTTGGGGGTGGAGGTGGAGGTGGAGGGTGGAGGTAGATGGGGGTGGAGGTGGAGGTGGAGGGTGGAGGTAGTGGGGGTACGTACAGCGGTGGACAGCCGGGCAGCCAGGGTCATCTCCAGGTTCCCCTTCAGGCCTACCAGAGCAGGAACCAGGATGAAGATCTCACTGATCACCTGGAACACCTCCCAGTGCTGCTCACACACACACACACACACACACACACACACACACACACACACACACACACACACACACACACACACACACACACACACACACACACACACACACACACACAATTATAATATTACATTGAATACCAAGGTGGAGGTCTCTGGTGTCCCCTCCTGCTGTATCTCCACCACTCTGGTCTCTCCTATCATCACCTCTTGCTGTGTCTCCACCTCCCTGGTACCGCCCAGCCAACCCCCATCCCTCCCATCTCCCCCCCGTCCTAGGAGACGGAGTCAACGGGTGCAGCTGAGGAGGACTGGGTCTCTGCTCTCTGTCTCTCTCTGTCTCTCTCTGTCTCTCTCTCTCTCTCTCTCTCTCTCTCTCTCTCTCTCTCTCTCTCTCTCTCTCTCTCTCTCTCTCTCTCTCTCTCTCGTCACCCCTCCGTCCTGCTGTCCTCCAGCCCTCCTCTTCACACTCCCTCCATCCACCCCTCCTGCGCCCCCCCATGGCTCCACCCCTCAATCTCACCTCCACCTTCCCACCACCCAGCCCCCTACCCGTATGTGTGTGTTTGTGTGTGTGCGTTGCGTCTGCGTGTGAATGCCTGTGTGTGTGTGTGTGTGTGTGTGTGTGTGTGTGTGTGTGTGTGTGTGTATGTCTGTGTGTGTGTGTGTGTGTGTGTGTGTGTGTGTGTGTGCCCGTGACCGTGCGTATGTGTGTGTGCGTCTGCATGTTTTTGTGCCCCTTTGTGTGTTTGTATGTGTATGTGTGTGTGTGTGTGTGAGTTGTGTCTGAATTCCGTGTGCACGCATGCGTGTGTGTGCCTGTGTGTGTGAATAGCCGTGTGTGTGTGTGTATGTGTTTCCGTGCGTGTGGGCCCGTGTATATGTGGGCTTGTGCCTGTATGTGTGCCTGTATGTGTGTGTGTGTGTGTGTGTGTGTGTGTGTGTGTGTGTGTGTGTGTGTGTGTGTGTGTGTGTGTGTGTGTGTGTGTGTGTGTGTGTGTGTGTGTGTGTGTGCGCGTGCTGGGACTGACTGAGTGGGCTCTCAGTGTCTCGGAGCTTGCAGAGGAGTAAAGACAGAGGGAAGACCGGTACAAGGAGAAAATAAAGACTGAGGAGATGATGATAGATGGATTGGGTTAAGGTCTCAGGAAAGAAGAGAACAGCATTAAGAGAGAGGAAGAGAGTGAAGGGAGACTCCAGCGTTTGGGGGAGAGCTACAGCTTCTGTTTGGTGGCCTGTTCCTCGCTCTGTTTTACGATACATTCCAGACGGTACCCTAACGTCGGCCGTGGTGACGAACGAGGCCGTCTGGGGAAGTGTCCCACTTCTGTCGGCCGGCCGCTAGCCTAGCCCTTAGCCTAGCCACGGCCCATCCGCCAGGAGCTAGCGGAACGGAAACAAGACCCAGAAACAGGGTGCTAACAAGCTGGGGCTAAAGTGAAGTTAGCTGTGGTGCTGGGGTGTTGTTCTGACAGCAGTAGCACTGGTGGGTCACGGGGGTGGACAGGCGAAGGGTATTCAGAGACACTCCCATCATCTCATGTATGTATGAATGCATGTGTATGTCTGTCCGTCTCTCTCTTGTCTGTGTGTTGCTGAGGAACCCAGGAGGTGGAGTGTGTGTGGAGTGGACGATGGGGTCTGAATGAGCGATACGGGAGACCCAGCTACCGGCCGAACTGCCGCACTTTGACCGGGAGCAGCGTTGGGATTGTAGAAAAACACCAGTCATTGTAGCTGTCGAATCACATCGACGACTCTCTCCCCTCCCACCTCATCTGTTTCTGTTATCTCCCCCTAGCTCACTCTCTCTCTCCCTCACTTTTATATCCCCTACTGTCTCTCTCCCCACATCTCTTTCTGTCTTTTCCTATTTCTCTCACGCTCTCCCCCTCTCTCTCCCCCCCTCCCTCTCCAACCCATTTGAACAGGCATGTCTTGTTTTTCTCCCATTAATCAGATATCACAATATCACCACACTTCTCCTCAAACACACATCGATACTCTGTACTATGTGCTTTCTGTTTCTTTCTTATTTTTGTGTTTGAATGTTCATCAATGCAGCATTAATGTAGATAAGTCATTGTTGATAATCAAACACATCTAACCTCTTTCTCCATCCTACTCACCACTACTGACTAAATACTATTTAACCCAATAAGTACTCAAAACC
>OLKM01000726.1:80862-86790 GCA_900291075.1 Melanogrammus aeglefinus
CGCCCCCTCGGAGCAGAGAAGGACTTGAGGCGGACTGCGTGGCGTGCGCTACGTGAGTGGTTATAATTAATAACTTTAATACTGAATCATGTTCAGAAAAAGTGTTTACATCAAAGTGGGAGATATGAAAAGATTTTTAATCAATTAGGGAGCGGAGGTTACGTTATCAACAGGCCGGTGAGGAAGATGATCGATCAGATAGGCCTACTGTAGTTAATAAGACTTTTTTGGGGGGTCGATAACAGACTTAGTGAAGTTGTGAAAGACTCCACTGCTCGTGTTGTGAAATCATTATTCAGGATCTAATAAAAAAACAAATTTAAATGCTTTGAGCTGTGCTTCTCAGGCCTTCCCACATAAACCACGTTCACCATATGATCAGCAGAATCAACCGAGCAGAATAAAAGATCAAGTTCTGACCTTCCTTTGATCTGTGGAGATGCCGATCCACTAGAAGCTCCGTGGTCTTCAGGACGGACTGAGGGTCTCCCGGGGTATGTGGTCTCCTGCCGGCCTGGATCCAGATGAAAGGATCGGCTCCAAAAACAGTCTGGGAGGTGGTCGCTGAAGTTCAGTAACTGAATTTGCGCGTTCCCTCCCAAGCGTGCTCGTGCTCGTGCTCGTGCCCGTGCCCGTGCGTTACAACGGAGAGGACCCGGTATTGAATTTCATCTCATTGGCAGATTTCGACCCCCCCCCCCCCCACTCCTTCTGCCTCGCCCTATCTCGCTCCCCGCATGACAGCCGCGGGCGTGACGTCACTTTCCCCATTCACACCCGTGACGTAATACCGTAACACCCCGTTTTGGTCAGGTGTTGCCGTTAAGTTGCGGGGCCAACTCATTCCCAAACTCGTTTCGTGATATCAACGTTTGAGAACATGAAACTCAGATTGCCTGTAGGCCTCAGCAAGCTCATAAGTTAGGGTCATAGGTCAGTATGTCACAGGAGTCCGTGTGTGTGTGTGTGTGTGTGTGTGTGTGTGTGTGTGTGTGTGTGTGTGTGTGTGTGTGTGTGTGTGTGTGTGTGTGTGTGTGTGTGTGTGTGTTTGTGTGTGTGTTTGTGTGTCTGTGTCTTTCTTTGACTACAGGGCGTCTCGTGCGTCTTGTGAACGCCTCAGTACCAGAGCTCATGAACGTGTGAATGTGTGAGTGTGTGAATGGGTCAGGCGTCGTAACCGGGCCCTCTGGGCCATGTGACTCGTAGTCTCAGGTGTCCCTTCGCCGGCGTCCCCTGTGGTTTTGACGGGTGATCGCGGACCCTGCTGATCCCTCATTGGTCGGCTCCAGCGATGATGCTATTTCTGGAACGCTGGGCAGCCGCAGGCCACGCCCCCAACCCCTCCCCCCCCCGGACTGTCTTAAGGTCAGTGTTGGTATCAGATGGACTGTGTGTACTACAGCAGTACAACTGTGTACCACTCATTCAGGGGGCCATAATAGGGTTCTGTAGACAGCCTGTCTTGGGCCCCTGACCCTGGTTCCCAACCTGTGGGTCCCGCTCCCCTTACGGTCAACTGATTTGCATATGTGGTCGGTGGCTATGCTGGAAAGCTCTCGTGAAGTTTGAGCAGAGGAATGTTTGATGTGCAGCAGACCTGACACTACAAGCTGATTGGGTGAAAGTAATGTGCCTTTTCAGACCAGAAAATGGGTCACAGGCTCAAAATAGGTTGGGAACCACTTGTGGGTGTGCGTTTGCTGTGAGTGTGCTTGGGTTTAAGTGGGTGTGTTTTTTTATACATGCATTTGTGTGTGCATGTGTGTTTGTGTGTGTGTGCATACATTTGTGTGGGTGTGGGTATATTTGTTTGTGTGTGTGTGTATGTGTGTGTGTGTGTGTGCATACATGTGTGGGTGTGTGTATATTTTTGTGTGTGTGTGTGTGTGTGTGTGTGTGTGTGTGTGTGTGTGTGTGTGTGTGTTGTGTGTGTGTGTGTGTGTGTGTGTGTGTGTGTGTGTTGTGCTGTGTGTCGGTGCTCGTGTCATCGTTGCGGTGTGTGTGTGTGTGTGTGCTGTGTGGTGTGTCTTGGTGCTGTGGCGTGCTGCGCGTCCATATGATTGTGTGCGCTGTGTATGTATTGCGTTTACAGTGCGCGCATACATGTGCGTGGGTGTATTTTTGCGCGTGCATGTGTTTGCGTTGGTGTGAGTGGCTGTGTGGGTATACACGCATCTATGTGTGTGTATATGTGTGTGCGTGCATGCCTGTGGGTGTGTATATATGCATGGGCGCGCGGCGCCCATGTATGTGGATGCGTGTATGCATGCGTGTGTGTGTTTGTGTCACCATTATGTTCATTAGGTGAAGCAGTATATAGCGGCTCCGAACCTTCTAGAACGTCTCATATGTGGGCTGCGAACAATCTGTTCATATCAACGGTGTCTTTATGAGTTCCTTCAAACCTTCATACGGAAATTGTCAAAATGATGTGTGTAGATGCCTGTTTATTCAAAGTAAAACTTGCATTGTTGTTGTTGACAAACCTTACCTTTGTAAATTCCATGCGGGTGGTTGGTGACTCTGATTGGCTATTGTGTAGCCAGCGCAATTATTTGATTAACAAATTGCGTGTCTCCATGTAACACGCAAATGTAACTCCCGTCGGGGTGCCTGCGCGGCGCCACTAGATGACGCTGTCGTTCGGTGTTAAACTCAAACCGCCGAGCAAATGAATGTTAACGTCCTCATTATGGTTTTACCAGATCATTTACCAACCATGGATGTTTTTACGAGTCTCAGCGAGTTGAGAGAGAGGGAGCCAGTCGAATGAAAGATCTAAGGGCAACTTATAACAGAGTAAGCACTCTCTAGGTGTAATGGAATAATGTTTTTATGGAAATTGCTAAGTGTATGGCCATGTCTGATTACAATGATCTTTTCGAAAGAATAAACGATGAAGTTAGTGAGTTATTTGTAGTTACCTAAGGTTTAATAATCATTGGTTACATGGCTCCGTTTTAAAAACCCTTCTTCCTCAAAGATTTCTTCAACTATTACACATTTAACTTCACATACAACTTTATATAGCTTACACTTTCAACTGTAATCACAGAAAGGGATTACGCATTTATGCGTGTGTGTGTGTGTGTGTGTGTGTGTGTGTGTGTGTGTGTGTGTGTGTGTGTGTGTGTGTGTGTGTGTGTGTGTGTGTGTGTGTGTGTGTGTGTGTGTGTGTGTGTGTGTGTGTGTGTGTGTGTGTGTGTGTGTGTGTGTGTGTGTTTGCAAGCGTGTGTGTGTGTGTGCCTGTGTGTGCTTAAAAGGTGCAAAAAAATACTTGTAAGAACTGTGAACCAGAGCCAGGGAAAGACACACACACACACACACGCAAACACACACACACACACACACACACACACACACACACACACACACACACACACACACACACACACACACACACACACACACACACACACACACACACACACACACACACACACACACACACACACACACACACACACACACACACATACACATACTCCTGCACCATATTGTGAGGCAGTCCACAAACACAGGCCAAGAATCCCAACAATGAGCTTTACTGTTGGTGCCGATTATTTTCCCTCTACATTAAACCCTGCCTCATGGCGTGGATCTTGCTGACTAAGTTATAAAACAGAGCTTGTTGCTCTGTTTTAGTACAGAGCTAGATTTGGGCAACAGAGTTAGATAGTTAATGTGCAGAGTTAGAAAGTTATCGTGCAGAGTTCGATGGTACATGTTCAGAGTTAGATAGTTCATGTATATATAGTTAGATCATTAATGTGCAGAGTTAGATAGTAAATGTGCAGAGTTCGATAGTTATTGTGCAGAGTTCGATAGTACATGTTCAGAGTTAGATAGTTCATGTATAGTTAGATCATTAATGTGCAGAGTTAGATAGTTAATGTGCAAAGTTAGATAGTACATGTTTTGAGTTAGATCGTACATGTATATACAGTTAGATGGTATATGTACAGAGATAGATAGTATATGTATATAGTTAGATAGTACATGCACAGTTTGAAATAGTTAATGTATAAAGTTAAATAGTAAGCTGTCAGATAGTACATGCATATTCTGATTTGATTATAAGCTTTGACAGTGCTGCTTATATTTGGTGTTCACCAGCACCACATTAGTACCTGTTGACAGTTGTACCTCTGATCAGTAACCCCCAGTGTGACTGCGTGGTTCTGTTGACATCTACATGGAGGATAGAAAGTGCTTGCGTGGTTCATTTTGTGGACTGGAAGCAGCTGCCTTAGTCCCGCCTCCTCATGTGTAGCCCACCACATTGGGAGCTGTCACTCACTCCTCAGCCACCGTACGTGTTGCATACAGTATGAGTGTATTTCATGTGTTAATGTAAGTGTGTGTGTTTGTGTGTTTATCTACCTCCATGAGTATGTGCCTATGCTTCTGTGTGTGTGTGTGTGTGTGTGTGTGTGTGTGTGTGTGTGTGTGTGTGTGTGTGTGTGTGTGTGTGTGTGTGTGTGTGTGTGTGTGTGTGTGTGTGTGTGTGTGTGTGTGTTTGTGTGCCTGTGTGTGCCTCTGCGAGTGTGTGGCTGTGTGTGCCTGTGCATGTGTGTGCCTGTATGTGTGTTTGTGCTTGCACAGGGCTGTGTTCGCATGTGTGTACATGTGTGCATGCCTGTCTGTCTTTGTGCGCCTGTGTGTGCGTGCCTGTGTGTGGCTGTGTGTGTGTGTGTGTGTGTGTGTGTGTGTGTGTGTGTGTGTGTGTGTGTGTGTGTGTGTGTGTGTGTGTGTGTGTGTGTGTGTGTGTGTGTGTGTGTGTGTGTGTGTGTGTGTGTGTGTGTGTGTGTGTGTGTGTGTGTGTGTGTGTGTGGTGTGTGTGTGTGTGTGTGTGTGTGTGTGTGTGTGTGTGTGTGTGTGTGTGTGTGTGTGTGTGTGTGGCTGTGTGTGCGTGTGTGTGTGTGTGTGTGTGTGGCTGCCGGCCAAGCCTGTCTGAATACTGACAGCTCCATGTGTTGCTGTGGTCTTACATAACGCTGCCGCAGCGTGATGGATGAGTTTAGGCCCAGGCGGAGCCCCACAGCCCTCCCCTTCCACAGAACTCCTCCAACAATGTGTTGGAGAAACTTGTCTCTGAAGTGTCTCACATTAAGACTGAGGCCCAATCCCACTTCTACCCCTTACCCCTTCCCCTTAAGGGGAAGGGGTAAGGGGTAGAAATGGGATTGGGCCTTAAACTCTGGATCTGCGGTAACTCATTATAGAGTAGACACCAGGGGGCTGTCAGTAATCGGCTGATCCACAGGTTTAGCCGGAGCAGGAGCCCTTCAACCCCGAGGTCTGAGGTCGGGCCAGAAGGGGAACCTGGACCTGGGGAGGTCAGAGGTGACATTCTCACATGTATTCACACAGACATGCATACATATTTAAACACACACACACCAACGCAAAACACACATGCACGCGCAAAAATACACCCAAACCCACACACATGTATGCGCGCGCACACACACACACACATACGCACGCACGCACGCACGCACGCACGCACGCACGCACGCACGCACGCACGCACACACACACACACACACACACACACACACACACACACACACACACGCATACACACACATTCATGCAGAAAGTAGGTGGGTCGGTTAATTCACTGTGGAAAAGGTTATAACTTAATATAAAAGCAAATATGATAAATGTCTTCATGTAATAGATGTTCAGCATCCCGCCAGAAGGTAGGGTGCAAAAACAGTAAAGGCGTAGGGAAGAGAGCCCAAACACCACACCACAAACACACACACACATACACACAACCACCACACACACACCAACACACACACATAGCACACACACACACACACACACACCCACACACACACACACCACGCGCGGCACACACACACACACTCACACACAACACACACACACACACACACACACACACCACACACACAC
>OLKM01000726.1:86880-94380 GCA_900291075.1 Melanogrammus aeglefinus
CACACACACACACACACACACACACACACACACACACACACACACACACACACACACACACACACACACACACACACACATAAACACACCCAGACAAAAACAGTCCAACACCCACCCACACACAGTAACTCACACACACACTTACACAAGCACACACACACTCTGTGTAACACTGCTAGACTGGAGTCTGTGGTTACCCCGTGTCTGTGTGTCGGACCTCAGAACCCTGAACGAGTTCCGGAGAATGGCACGGCCCTCAGAGCTGCTTACTCGCTGTGGAGGCCCTGACCGCCACGGACACCCCCCCACCCCCCCCCTGACGCCAGCGGCCACTTGGCTACTGAGTCAGGAGCCATGCTTGTTATTAAAAACACTTTGTTGTTCCAGCAGGACCCTGACCTTTACACAGAGGAACTGTTCACAACCAAATACAAGCACACACACACACACACATGCACGCACACACGCACACATACAAGCACACACACACGCACATGCACGCACAAACACATTCAAGGAAACGTACGCATACATATTAATGCACATACATGAATGTAAACACATAAACACACACGCACACGTCAACAACACAATAAAACACACATTCAGATGGAGACTCACCCAAACCTAACGCACACGCGGGGACACGGATAACGACACACAGACATGGATAATTCTCTCTCTCTCTCTCACACACGTCAAGCGTTGGATCGTGACATCATGGTGAAGTTATGATGACAGTTCAGTCGTCTCTGGAATATCTCTGGCTCTGCCTGTGTGTTTGTTGTGTTAGTGCTCTGTGTGAGTGCATGCGTTGAGTTTGTGTTTGTGCATACGGTTTGTTTGTGTGAGTGCGTGCAGTGAGGTTGTGTTAGTGAGTGCAGTGAGTGAGTGCAGTGAGTGTGTGTGTAAGTGCGTGCAGTGAGGTTGTGTTTGAGTGTGTGTGAGTGAGTGCATTGAGTGTGTGTGAGTGAGTGCAGTGAGTGTGTGTGAGTGAGTGCAGTGAGTGTGTGTAAGTGCGTGTAGTGAGTTTGTTTGTGCATTCGTGTTTCTGTAGTTGCATGCAGTGAGTTTGTGTGTACAGGCAGTGGGTTTGTGTGGGTGCATGCAGCTTGCACAAGTTATGCAGTGAGAGTGTGTGGGTGCATGCAGTGAGTTGATGTGAGTGTTCATGCACTGTGTTTTTATGGGTGCATGTTGTCTCGTGTTCATGAAATGTGTGCGCATATACAGTGAATTTGTGTGTCCATGCAGTAAGATTGTGCGAGTGCATGCAGTGCGTTTGTGAGTCCATACAGTGAGATTGTGTGAGTGCATGCAGTGCGTTTTTATGGGTGCACATTGTGTTTTTGTGCAAGTGTTCATGAAATGTGTTTGTGTGCGCATACAGTGAATTTGTGAGTGCATGCAGTGCGTTTGTGTGTGACTGTGCATGCAGTGTGTTTGTGTATGCATACAGTGAGTGTGTGTATATATGGTGTAGAGTGTGACAGAGTTCAATTTGTTTATGAGGTGTATTTTTGTGGTCTGTGTGTGTATTTCTCCACCTCTCTCTCTCTTTACCACACTCTCTCTCACTCTCTCTCCCTATTTTCCCCTCTGTCTCTCTCCCTTCCTTTCATTAACATTTCAT
The DNA here is from genome assembly GCA_900291075.1 of Melanogrammus aeglefinus. Classification (NCBI taxonomy): domain Eukaryota; kingdom Metazoa; phylum Chordata; class Actinopteri; order Gadiformes; family Gadidae; genus Melanogrammus; species Melanogrammus aeglefinus. Next base: position 88,514 of record OLKM01000726.1, read on the forward strand.
TCTTTATTAAATACACACAAACACGCATACAGGCCAACACTTACACACTGACATTGGAGAGGGAGAGGGAGAGAGAGGGAGAGAGAGGGAGAGAGAGGGAGAGGGACAGAGGGAGAGAGCCAGGTTTATTTCAGCATGTGGTAATACTTAAGTTTGGTTTCTTCTCACAGAAACCTCATCTATAAAAGTCTCTCTCCTCAAACCGCTCTGGCTCTTTCTCCTGTTCTCCTCCTTCTCTCTTTCTTCCTTTCTGTCTTTGTATTCATTCTTCTTTGACACAGAGCAAACATCCCATAATTTCTTCACGATAATGACGAGGTGTGAAGAGCATTCACTCTCCCTGCCAGCAGGATCAGAGTTGTGCTGAAACGCATAAAACATCTGTGTGTGTGTGCGTGTGTGTGTGTGAGTGTGTTTGCGTTTGATTCTGTGTGTTTGTGTTTGTGTGTGTCTCTTTGTGTGTCCTTTCTCATGTGTGTGCATGATGTCTGTGTGTGTTCGGTATGTTTGGGAGTGTGTGTGTGTGTGCGTTTGTCTCTTTGTGTCTTTTATCGTGCGTGTGCATGGATGTGTGTGTGTGTGTGTGTGTGCGTGTGTGTGTGTGTGTGTGTGTGTGTGTGTGTGTGTGTGTGTGTGTGTGTGTGTGTGTGTGTGTGTGTGTGTGTGTGTGCGTGTGTGTGTGTGTGTGTGTGTGTGCGTGTGTGTGTTTCAATGCAGTTGGATGTGTGCATGGATATTCGTTTGTGAACCTTCTCCAGGTCCAGCAGGACCTGGTCTCCAGTAGGACCTGGACTCCAGCTGCGTCTGAGGACCACAGCGCGCCAGGGTGGACCTCTGATACAGACCCGGCCTGTTTCCAGGTTCTGGGCTGAATGGTGATCACAGACCAGGTCTGCCCCTCCTACCTCTCACAGTATGAGAGTGTTTAAACTGTTACAATTACTGTTTAAACTCTCAATGTTCCTGATCACTATGGGGAGCAGAACACCTACAAACATTTCTAATGACTTCTACTAAATACTTCAATATAATTCAACTTCTTATTTGTTTTCATTTATGTAATGTGTCAGACAGAGGCAGGTCATTAAGGAGCAGGTAGGGGTTAGACAGTACAGAGACAGGTCATTAAGGAGCAGGTAGGGGTTAGACAGTACAGAGACGGGTCATTAAGGAGCAGGTAGGGGTTAGACAGTACAGAGAAAGGTCATTAAGGAGCAGGTAGGGGTTAGACAGTACAGAGACAGGTCATTAAGGAGCAGGTAGGGGTTAGACAGTACATAGAAAGGTCATTAAGGAGCAGGTAGGGGTTAGACAGTAGAGAGACAGGTCACTAAGGAGCAGGTAGGGGTAGAGAGACAGGTCATTAAGGAGCAGGTAGGGGTTAGACAGTACATAGAAAGGTCATTAAGGAGCAGGTAGGGGTTAGACAGTACAGAGACAGGTCACTAAGGAGCAGGTAGGGGTTAGACAGTACAGAGACAGGTCACTAAGGAGCAGGTAGGGGTTAGACAGTACAGAGACAGGTCATTAAGGAGCAGGTAGGCCCAAAAGCGCGTTTTCGGCTTTTATCACCGAAACAACACGGCCGAAACAGAAACATTTTTCAATGTTTCTGAGAAAGACCCACGTATAGCGATTTCCGATTTGCAGGCATTACATTGCAATGCCTTGATTTTAATGAACTTAGTACACAGTCCAATGCAATGGTACTAGGGTTGCCGCGGTGTGGAAATTTTCACACCGAGTAATACACTCGTGTCAACACCGGTATTACCGAGTATAAGGCTATAAACTTTGAAACTAGGTCAACCGCCATCTTCTCCGTCAACTCTCCTCTCACACTCGTTGACAGCGCGCCAATTCTCGGTGACAGCATCTTATAACGTTCTATATAGGGATGCACCGAAATGAAAATTCTTGGCCGAAACCGAAAATGAGGAAACCAAGGAAAACCGAAAACCGAAACACCGAAAGAAATTATTATGCCAATTATTAGTAGGCCTACCATTTAGGGTTGCCGCGGTATGCGGTATTACCTGTGTTGAGGCCAACACCGAGTTATATTGTATTATTTTTTTCCAGTAATGAAAAAAATCCGGTATTGTGTGAAACGCGCAAGACCGGTAACCATAGCAACACCGGTAAACAAACCCCGCGAAGCCCAATCCCTGCGAGAGCTCCTCGCGCTACGGCCACCCGGAGGCGCACAGAGCTTTATGTTATATATAAAATTATATTATACTATTATATATAGAACATTATAAGACGCTGTCACCGAGAATTGGCGCGCTGCCAGACGCTGTCACCGAGTGTGAGAGGAGACAGGAGAGTTGACGGAGAAGATGGCGGTTGACCTAGTTTCAAAGTTTAGGCTATACCGTTTATACTCGGTAATACCGGTGTTGACACGAGTGTATTACTCGGTGTGAAAATGTCCACACAACGGCAACCCTAGTACCATTGCATTTATGACTATGACTGTGTACTAACTTCATTAAAATCAAGGCAATGCAATGTTTGCAAATCACTAAACGTGGGTCTTTCTCAGAATCATTGAAAAACGTCCACACCGCAGACATATTGGCGCTTATCCAGACAAGCGTCTGGATGCGCTTTTTGTTTGAGTCGTCACAAATGTCTGTTTCGGCCGTGTTGTTTCGGTGATAAAAGTATTTCGGCCATTTTCGGTGGCCGAAAATTCGGTGCATCCATAGTTCTATATAATAGTATAATATAATTGTATACATAATATCACGGCCGAAAGCTGTGCGCCTCCGGATGGCCGCAGCGCGCGGAGCTCTCGTAGGGATTGGGCTTCGCGGGGTTTGGTTACCGGCGTTGCTATGGTTACCGGTCTTGTGCGTTCCAACGCTTTATTAGGTAGCCTATCTATTAGGTTTGTATGTATATATTTTTTTTAGAAAAAAAACCACATCAAAAATATAACAGTGCAAAGACATACTGCCAAACTTTTTTTTTTATCAAATATGCCAAAAGCTGATGGCAATTTTTTTTTAATAACTGGAAAAAAATAATAAAAAATAACTTGTGTTGGCCTCAACACCGGTAATACTGTACCGTATACCGCGGCAACCCTAAATGGTACTAATAATTGGCATAATAATTTCTTTCGGTGTTTCAGTTTTCGGCCTTGGTTTCCTCATTTTCGGTTTTCGGTTTCGGCCAAGAATTTTCATTTCGGTGCATCCCTAGTACAGAGTAATTTGAACTTGGCCCATTGATCACGCCTCTTGGCCCATTGATCAGCTACCCCAGACCAACGCGCAATCTACGATTGAGCATGGTCTGGCAACAGCCAGAGTAGAGCCGACTGGCTCCAGGGCCTCCCGGCTGCCCTGCTCCGGAGCCGGTCTGCTCAGGATCTACTGACGCCTCAAGAGACCTCCTCCCACCGGCTGGATCCAACCGGCCTGTGGGATAAATATGGAAAAACGCTGAAAGGACTCGGTTGCATTCTGGACCCTCCATACAACCATTTATCCACTCCAGGAATAAAACCCGGTCCAGGATTAAAGCGACTGTTAGAGCGGAACAGAACTGAACAGAACTTCATTCAGTTGGTGCTGCAGCAAGTTCTTAATTGCCATCTTGATTTGACAATGGGGCGTGTGTGTGTGTGTCTGTGTGTGTCTGTGTGTGTGTGTGTGTGGTTGTGTGTGGATGTCTGTGGGTAAGTGTGTGTTTGTGTGCATGGATGTGTGTGGGTAAGTGTGTGCTGGTGTGTGTGTGTGTGTGTGTGTGTGTGTGTGTGTGTGTGTGTGTGTGTGTGTGTGTGTGTGTGTGTGTGTGTGTGTGTGTGTGTGTGTGTGTGTGTGTGTGTGAGTGTGTGTGTGTGTGTGTGTGTGTGTGTGTGTGTGTGTGTGTGTGAATTGGTGTGTGTGTGTGTGTGTGTGTGTGGTGTGTGTGTGTGTGTGTGTGTGTTGTGTGTGTGTGTGTGTGTGTGTGTGTGTGTGTGTGTGTGTGTGTGTGTGTGTGTGTGTGTGTGTGTGTGTGTGTGTGTGTGTGTGTGTGTGTGTGTGTGTGTGTGTGTGTGTGTGTGTGTGTGTGTGTGTGTGTGTGTGTGTGTGTGACACTTGTCAGAGCCTGCAGTGGAGTGGGGTGCAGCTCTGTGTGTGCGTGAGAGAGCAGGTACGAAAGAGAAACAGGATGGTTAACGGAATCCTTTTCATCCTCCAGCATCACCACCATCACCCCATGCCTCCTTTTGTTTGTGTTTTCTCTGAAGCTCCACCCAGCAGGGTGGAGGTCAGAGGATGTGGAGCCACCCCACCCAGCAGAGTGGAGGTCAGGAGGAGGTGGAGCCACCCCCACCCAGCAGGGTGGAGGTCAGGAGGAGGTGGAGGTCAGAGGAGGTGGAGCTAACCCCAAACAGCAGGGTGGAGGTCAGGAGGAGGTGGAGCTACCACACCCAGCAGGGTGGAGGTGAGGAAGAGGCGGAGCCACAATACCCAACAGGGTGGAGGTCCAGAAGAGGAGGACGAGGAGGAGAAAGATAAGGAGCGGGTGGATCTGGAGGAGGTGGAGGAGGTGGAGGTCCGAAGAGATGTTCATGGAGGACCAGGTAGAGGAGTAACTGGGCTCAAGGTGGAGGTGGTGAAGGAGGAGGAGGTGGAGGAAATAGAGGAGTAACTGGGCTCAAGGTGGAGGTGGTGAAGGAGGAGGAGGTGGAGGAGGGGAGGAGGTAGAGGAGTAACTGGGCTCAAGGTGGAGGTGGTGAAGGACCAGGCGGAGGAGGAGGTGAAGGTGGAGGTGGTGGTGGAGGAGGAGGTGGAGGAGGAGTTGGTAGAGGAGCAGAGGAAGGAGTGTGTGTGAGTGTCTGGCCGTGAGGAATGTGAGGGTTGTTTTAACATCACAATAGCCTTCGATGTGCCCCCCCCCAGGCCTCTGGCGGACCGTCTACAAGACTGTGTGTATGCATGTGTGTACATGTGTGTGTGTGTGTGTGTGTGTGTGTGTGTGTGTGTGTGTGTGTGTGTGTGTGTGTGTGTGTGTGTGTGTGTGTGTGTGTACGTGTGCGTGTGCGTGTGCGGGTGTGCATATGTATGGGTGTGTGTGTGTGTAATTCACTTCTCAGTGCCCAATGATATGAGTTTTGGTCAAGCGAGTGCGGAGGGAGAAATAATTCAGCCATGTATTTCTATTTTCTGTGTTCTATCTGCCTTTTTTCTGCTCATGCCCTGACAATACTGCCTTTGTTTGCATGGGAGACACACACACGACAGACAGACATATACACAACCTAATACAAACATAAATAGATACACATGCACACAAAACACATGTACTGCATATACCCACTGACTCTTATATAACTCATAAAACCACTAAATGCACAGCGCACACACACACACACACACACACACACACACACACACACACACACACACACACACACACACACACACACACACACACACACACACACACACACACACACACACACACACACACACACACACACACACACACACACACACACACACACACACACACACCCTCCTGATGTGAACCAGATGTAGGTTGTAGAGAAGGACAGGAGCTCGCAGGAGGATGAGCGCTGCAGTAAGAGCGTGTAGTTCGGTTTCCTTCGGTAACAAACTCATTGCTTAGTCATCATAACTCAATCAGCACGCTTTTACTTTGAAAGGTTTTCTGGCGGCCCAGTGAATGGTGCCTGCTCATTTCTGCAGTTAAAATTTCTCAAGCACACTTTACTGCGACTAGGAACACCAATATAAAGTCCAAACCAACCGAGATGTGTTTTTATATCTCCTTTCAAAATCGATTTACGAAGGTTATTAAATCTTGAAATCGCTTCGGGGAGATATTTGTTCAATCAGGACGCA
>OLKM01000726.1:101880-121880 GCA_900291075.1 Melanogrammus aeglefinus
TTCAAAGCCATTGACAAGGAGTGGCAAACGCAGAATGGTGAGCTCATTGTTGGCCTGGCCAAACTGTTGTACAAAGATCTACGGCAGAGCTCCATTACAAATTCAAAGTAATTTGTTCAGAGTATAATCTCAGAGAGATGTTTGATGGTCATCAGTCAGGGAGCAGGGGAAACCCCTTCCCCTTCACTGTGTACTGCATCTCCTCTAAATGGCTCTGCTGAGATTCGAATCCAGGATCTGCATGTTTACTAGACAGGCGCTTTAATCAACAAAGCCACAGTGTTTGACCACATGTATATTTGATTTATTGTGGTGGCTAAGCCCAAACTGGTGAGTTCATTGTTGGATCAGGAAGATGTTCTTGAACCAATACGATGGCCAATGTGAGCATAGTTAGCTCCACTTGGGCTAGCCCCACTGCTGATTCTGTTGGGAAAGTATGACGAGCTCAACGCTAGGTTTTGAAAGGCCTTGCTAATCATGCAATCACACTTTGGTATGTATTGATAACGTAGCATGGTCTATTCCCCTTCTGTTACAGAGCTTTACCTTCAGGTAAAAATATCTTAAAACCAAAAAACAGCAAACCCAAAAACCGAATCCAAATAGGAAACCCTGACCAAACCCTAAAACCTGATACCCGACTCGAAAACCTAAACCAAACCCTGACCCTAAAACCACACCCTAACCAAAACCAAAACTTAATGCATAACAAAATAGGAAACCGTACACTAAAACCAAATGTTAGAACAAGAAACCAAACCCTAAAACCTTAAAAGTAAGGAAAGACAAAACTAAAGTCCAACCCTTAAACCTGACATTAGAAATAAACCGTGAGCCTAACACCTATTGTCCACCCCTCAATCAAGTTGACCACACAAGCAAACATGATCCCCATCAAGAATCCCTTCATCGCAAACTGTTGAACAAAGTTCTCCCTCACATATTTATTAAGTCTTTTATTCAGAGTTTCAAAGAGATGTTTGATGGTCGTCAGTCAGGGATCAGGGGAAACCCCTTTGCCTTTACTGTGTACTGCATCTCCTCTAAATGGCTCTGCTGGGATTCTAACCCAGAAACTCCTGTTTACTAGACAGGCGCTTCAACCATCTAACCCACATTATTTGAAAATATGTTTATTTGATTTATTGTGAGTGGCTAAGCCCGACTGGTGAGTTCATTGTTGGATCAGGAAGATGTTCTTGAACCAATACAATGGCCAATGTGAGCATAGTTAGCTCCACTTGTGCTAGCCCCACTGCTGATTCTGTTGGGAAAGTATGACTAGCTCAACGCTAGGTCAAACTTCGCGTTGAGCTAAGTATGAGTTGTTGATACCATTTCAAAATCCAGCCATTTGTGATGGATGATGGATCATCATGATGATAGAGTTTCAAAGAGATGTTTGAGGGTCGTCAGTCAGGGATCAGGGTAAACCCCTTCAGCCCTTCACCACAATGCCCATGTTTTATAACATGTATATATTATTTATTAGTGCAAACACACTGACCAGGCCTGGCTCAACCCAACTGGTGAGTTCTATGTAGGATCAGGAAATTGTTTTGGAACCAATACAATTGCCAATTTGAGCATAGTTAGCTACATTTCTGCTAGCCCCACTGCTTTTTTTGCTGGGGAAATATAGCTTCGCACAACCCTAACGGCGAACTGGTAAAAGGTTCACATTCTACCTCCTGGAGGGATGTTGATACCATTTCAAAATCCCGCCACTTGGGATGGATGATGGATCATCATGATGATATAAACCTTTCTTTGCCAGAGGAAACGCCTCCAGTGTTGGAGGGCCTTGCTAATAATGCTATCACACTTTTGTATGTATTTATAACGTCGCCTGACGTAGCGTAAACTCCCATTCTTTTTCAGAGTTTTACCATCAGGGAAACTATCCTAAAACCAAAAACAGCAAAGCATAAAATCGAATCAAAATAGGAAACGCTAACTCTAACCAAACCTAGAACCAAAAACCAAGCACAAATAGTAAACCCTGTCCCTAAAGCAACAACCTTACCGAAAACCAAAACCAAAACATAATACAATTGTCAACTCTAACAGTAAAACCAACTCTAAGAACCAGAAACCAAACCCTAAAACCTTAGAAATTCGGAAACTCTAGACTAAATTTCAACCCTTAAACCTTAACTGTCCACCCCACATTTCAAGTTGGTCGCACAGGCAAATGTGATCACAATCAAGAATCCCTTCATTGCAAACTGTTGTACAAATATGTCCATTAGATATTTATTAAGTCAGACGTAGCGTAAACTCCCATTCTTTTTCAGAGTTTTACCATCAGGGAAACTATCCTAAAACCAAAGCCAGCGAACCATAAAACCGAATCAAAATAGGAAACGCTAACCCTAAAACCAAACCTAGAACCAAAAACAAAGCACAAATAGAAAACCCTGTCCCTAAAGCAATAACCTTACCAAAAACCAAAATCAAAACATAATACAATTGTCAACTCTTAACAGTGAAACCAACGCTAAGAGCCAGAAACCAAACCCTAAAACCTTAGAAATTAGAAAACCCTAGACTAAAATCCAACCCTTAAACCTTAACCATAAAATTAACAGTCCACCCCACACTTCAAGTTGGTCGCACAGGCAAATGTGATCACAATCAAGAATCCCTTCATTGCAAAGTGTTGTACAAATATCTCCATTAGACATTTATAAAGTGATTCATTCAGAGTTTAATCAGTGTGAGCCATTTGATTATCAGTCAGGGATCAGGGTAAACCCTTTCACTGTAACCTTCACTGTAAACGGCATCTCCACTAGAAGGCTCTGCTGGGATTCGAACCCAGGATCTCCTGTTTACTAGACAGGCGCTTTAACCATCTAAGCCACAGTGCCCCATGTTTAATAACATGTTTATATTATTTATTAGTGCAAACACACTGACCAGGCCTGGCTAAACCCAACTGGTGAGTTCATTGTAGAATCAGGAAATTGTTTTGGAAACCAATACAATTGCCAATTTGAGCAATAGTTAGCTACATTTGTGCTAGCCCCACTGATGATGTTGCTGCGGGAAATATAGCTTAGAACGACACTAAACGGCTAACTGTTAAAGGGCCCCATTCTACCACCTGGAGGATTGTTGATACCATTTCAAAATCCCTCCATTTGGGATGATGATGGATCATCATGATGATATCAACCTTTCGTTGCCAGAGGAAACGCCTCCAGTGTTGGAGGGCCTTGCTAATAATGCTATCACACTTTTGTATGTATTGATAACGTAGCCTGACGTAGCGTAAACTCCCATTCTTTTTCAGATTTTTACCATCAGGGAAACTATCCCTAAAACCAAAGCAAGCGATTCTGCTGGGATTCGAACGCAGGATCTCCTGTTTACTAGACAGGCGCTTTAACCATCTAAGCCACAGTGCCCCATTTTCAAAAACATGTTTATATTATTTATTAGTGCAAACACACTGACCAGGCCTGGCTAAACCCAACTGGTGAGTTCATTGTAGAATCAGGAAATTGTTTTGGAACCAATACAATTGCCAATTTGAGCATAGTGAGCTACATTTGTGCTAGCCCCACTGCTGATGTTGCTGGGGAAATATAGCTTAGCACGACACTAACGGCTAACTGTTAAAGGGCCCCATTCTACCACCATTCTGCTGGGATTCGAACCCAGGATCTCCTGTTTACTAGACAGGCGCTTTAACCATCTAAGCCACAGTGCCCCATTTTTCAATATCATGTTTATATTATACAATTGCCAATTTGAGCATAGTTAGCTATACATTTGTGCTAGCCCCACTGCTGATGTTGCTGGGGAACGACACTAACGGCTAACTGTTAAAGGGCCCCATTCTACCACCTGGAGGGATGTTGATACCATTTCAAAATCCCTCCATTTGGGATGGATGATATTAACCTTTCTTTGCCAGAGGAAACGCCTCCAGTGTTGGAGGACCTTGCTAATAATGCTATCACACTTTTGTATGTAATGATAGCGTAGCCTGACGTAGCGTAAACTCCCATTCTTTTTCAGAGTTTTACCATCAGGGAAACTATCCTAAAACCAAAGCCAGCGAACCATAAAACCGAATCAAAATAGGAAACGCTAACCCTAAAACCAAACCTAGAACCAAAAACCAAGCACAAATAGAAAACCCTGTCCCTAAAGCAATAACCTTACCAAAAACCAAAACCAAAACATAATACAATTGTCAACTCTTAACAGTGAAACCAACGCTAAGAGCCAGAAACCAAACCCTAAAACCTTAGAAATTAGGAAACCCTAGACTAAAATTCCAACCCTTAAACCTTAACCATAAAATCCAACAGTCCCACCCACATTTCAAGTTGGGTCGCACAGGCAAATGTGATCACAATCAAGAATCCCTTCATTGCAAAGTTTTGTACAAATATCTCCATTAGACATTTATAAAGTGATTAACTCAGAGTTTAATCAGTGTGAGCCGTTTGATTATCAGTAAGGGATCAGGGTAAACCCCTTCACTGTAACCTTCACTGTAAACTGCATCTCCTCTAGAAGGCTCTGCTGGGATTCGAACCCAGGATCTCCTGTTTACTAGACAGGCGCTTTAACCATCTAAGCCACAGTGCCCCATGTTCAATATCATGTTTATATTATTTATTAGTGCAAACACACTGACCAGGCCTGGCTAAACCCAACTGGTGAGTTCATTGTAGAATCAGGAAATTGTTTTGGAACCAATACAATTGCCAATTTGAGCATAGTTAGCTACATTTCGTGCTAGCCCCACTGCTGATGTTGCTGGGGAAATATAGCTTAGCACGACACTAACGGCTAACTGTTAAAGGGCCCCATTCTACCACCTGGAGGGATGTTGATACCATTTCAAAATCCCTCCATTTGGGATGATGATGGATCATCATGATGATATAAACCTTTCTTTGCCAGAGGAAACGCCTCCAGTGTTGGAGGGCCTTGCTAATAATGCTATCACACTTTTGTATGTATTGATAACGTAGCCTGACGTAGCGTAAACTCCCATTCTTTTTCAGAGTTTTACCATCAGGGAAACTATCCTAAAACCAAAAACAGCAGACCCTCAAACCGAATCAAAATACGAAACGCTAACCCTAAAACCAAACCTAGAACCAAAAACCAAGCACAAATAGAAAACCCTGTCCCTAAAGCAACACCCTTACCATAAAAAACCAAAACATAATACAATTGTCAACTCTTAACAGTGAAACCAACCCTAAGGACCAGAAATCAAACCCTAAAACCTTAGAAATTAGGAAACCCTAGACTAAAATCCAACCCTTAACCATAAAATCAACTGTCCACCCCACATTTCAAGTTGGTCGCACAGGCAAATGTGATCACAATCAAGAATCCCTTCATTGCAAACTGTTGTACAAATATGTCCATCAGATATTTATTAAGTCATTTATTCAGAGTTTAATCAGTGTGAGATGTTTGATGGTCGTCAGTCAGGGTTCAGGGTAAACCCCTTTACCTTCACTGTGTACTGCATCTCCTCTAAAAGGCTCTGCTGGGATTCGAACCCAGGATCTCCTGTTTACTAGACAGGCGCTTTAACCATCTAAGCCACAGTGCCCCATGTTTAAGATCATGTTTATATTATTTATTAGTGCAAACACACTGACAAGGCCTGGCTAAACCCAACTGGTAAGTTCATTGTAGAATCAGGAAATTGTTTTGGAACCAATACAATTGCCAATTTGAGCATAGTTAGCTACATTTGTGCTAGCCCCACTGCTGATGTTGCTGGGGAACGACACTAACGGCTAACTGTTAAAGGACCCCATTCTACCACCTGGAGGGATGTTGATACCATTTCAAAATCCCTCCATTTGGGATGGATGATGGATCATCATGATGATATAAACCTTTCTTTGCCAGAGGAAACGCCTCCAGTGTTGGAGGGCCTTGCTAATAATGCTATCACACTTTTGTATGTATTGATAACGTAGCCTGACGTAGCGTAAACTCCCATTCTTTTTCAGAGTTTTACCATCAGGGAAACTATCCTAAAACCAAAGCCAGCGAACCATAAAACCGAATCAAAATAGGAAACGCTAACCCTAAAACCAAACCTAGAACCAAAAACCAAGCACAAATAGAAAACCCTGTCCCTAAAGCAATAACCTTACCAAAAACCAAAACCAAAACATAATACAATTGTCAACTCTTAACAGTGAAACCAACGCTAAGAGCCAGAAACCAAACCCTAAAACCTTAGAAATTAGGAAACCCTAGACTAAAATCCAACCCTTAAACCTTAACCATAAAATCAACAGTCCACCCCACATTTCAAGTTGGTCGCACAGGCAAATGTGATCACAATCAAGAATCCCTTCATTGCAAAGTGTTGTACAAATATCTCCATTAGACATTTATAAAGTGATTAATTCAGAGTTTAATCAGTGTGAGCCGTTTGATTATCAGTAAGGGATCAGGGTAAACCCCTTCACTGTAACCTTCACTGTAAACTGCATCTCCTCTAGAAGGCTCTGCTGGGATTCGAACCCAGGATCTCTGTTGTTTACTAGACAGGCGCTTTAACCATCTAAGCCACAGTGGCCCCATGGTCAATATCATGTTAATATTATTTATTAGTGCAAACACACTGACCAGGCCTGGCTAAACCCAACTGGTGAGTTCATTGTAGAATCAGGAAATTGTTTTGGAACCCAATACAATTGCCAATTTGAGCATAGTTAGCTACATTCGTGCTAGCCCCACTGGCTGATGTTGCTGGGGGAATTATTAGCTTAGCACGACACTAACGGCTAACTGTTAAAGGGCCCCATTCTAACCACCTGGAGGGATGTTGATACCATTTCAAAATCCCTCCATTTGGGATGGATGATGGATCATCATGATGATGATATAAACCTTTCTTTGCCAGAGAGAATGCGCCTCCAGTGTTGGAGGGCCTTGCTAATAATGCTATCACACTTTTGGATGTATTTGATAACGTAGCCTGACGTAGCGTAAACTCCCATTTCTTTTTCAGAGTTTTACCATCAGGGAAACTATCCTAAAACCAAAGCTAGCGAACCATAAAACCGAATCAAAGTAGGAAACGCTAACCCTAAAACCAAACCTAGAACCAAAAACCAAGCTCAAATAGTAAACCCTGTCCCTAAAGCAATAACCTTACCAAAAAAACCAAAACCAAAAACATAATACAATTTGTCAACTCTTAACCAGTGAAACCAACCGCTAAGGAGCCAGAAACCAAACCCTAAAACCTTAGAAATTAGGGAACCCTAGACTAAAATCCAACCCTTAAACCTTAACCATAAAATCAACAGTCCACCCCACATTTCAAGTTGGTCGCACAGGCAAATGTGATCACAATCAAGAATCCCTTCATTGCAAAGTGTTGTACAAATATTCTCCATTAGACATTTATAAGGTAATTTAATTCAGAGTTTATATCAGTGTGAGCCGTTTGATGTATCAGTCAGGGATCAGGGTAAAGCCCTTTACCTTCACTGTAAACTGCATCTCCTCTAGAAGGCTCTGCTGGGATTCGAACCCAGGATCTCCTGTTTACAGGACAGGCGCTTTTAACCAACTAAGCCACAGTGTCCATGTTTAAAGACACGTATATTTTGATTTATTAGTGTCTAAACACACTGACAGGTGTGGCTCAAACCCAACTGGTGAGTTCATTGTAGAATCAGGAAATTGTTTTGGAACCAATACAATTGCCAATTTGAGCATAGTTAGCTTACATTTCTGCTAGCCCCACTGCTGATTTTGCTGGGGAAATATAGCTTCGCACATCCCTAAGTTAACGGTTAACTGTTAAAAGGTTCGCATTCTACCACATGGAGGGATGTTGATACCATTTCAAAATCCCTCCATTTGGGATGGATGATGGATCATCATGATGATATAAACCTTTCTTTGCCAGAGGAAACGCCTCCAGTGTTGGAGGGCCTTGCTAATAATGCTATCACACTTTTGTATGTATTGATAACGTAGCCTGACGTAGCGTAAACTCCCATTCTTTTTCAGAGTTTTACCATCAGGGAAACTATCCTAAAACCAAAGCTAGCGAACCATAAAACCGAATCAAAGTAGGAAACGCTAACCCTAAAACCAAACCTAGAACCAAAAACCAAGCACAAATAGAAAACCCTGTCCCTAAAGCAATAACCTTACCAAAAACCAAAACCAAAACATAATACAATTGTCAACTCTTAACAGTGAAACCAACGCTAAGAGCCAGAAACCAAACCCTAAAACCTTAGAAATTAGGAAACCCTAGACTAATATCCAACCCTTAAACCTTAACCATAAAATCAACAGTCCACCCCACATTTCAAGTTGGTCGCACAGGCAAATGTGATCACAATCAAGAATCCCTTCATTGCAAAGTGTTGTACAAATATCTCCATTAGACATTTATAAAGTGATTAATTCAGAGTTTAATCAGTGTGAGCCGTTTGATTATCAGTCAGGGATCAGGGTAAACCCCTTCACTGTAACCTTCACTGTAAACTGCATCTCCTCTAGAAGGCTCTGCTGGGATTCGAACCCAGGATCTCCTGTTTACTAGACAGGCGCTTTAACCATCTAAGCCACAGTGCCCCATGGTTCAATATACATGTTTAATATTATTTATTAGTGCAAACACACTGACCAGGCCTGGCTAAACCCAACTGGTGAGTTCATTGTAGAATCAGGAAATTGTTTTGGAACCAATACAATTGCCAATTTGAGCATAGTTAGCTACATTCGTGCTAGCCCCACTGCTGATGTTGCTGGGGAAATATAGCTTAGCACGACACTAACGGCTAACTGTTAAAGGGCCCCATTCTACCACCTGGAGGGATGTTGATACCATTTCAAAATCCCTCCATTTGGGATGGATGATGGATCATCATGATGATATAAACCTTTCTTTGCCAGAGGAAACGCCTCCAGTGTTGGAGGGCCTTGCTAATAATGCTATCACACTTTTGGATGTATTGATAACGTAGCCTGACGTAGCGTAAACTCCCATTCTTTTTCAGAGTTTTACCATCAGGGAAACTATCCTAAAACCAAAGCTAGCGAACCATAAAACCGAATCAAAGTAGGAAACGCTAACCCTAAAACCAAACCTAGAACCAAAAACCAAGCTCAAATAGTAAACCCTGTCCCTTAAAGCAATAACCTTACACCAAAAACCAAACCAAAACATAATACAATTGTCAACTCTTAACAGTGAAACCAACGCTAAGAGCCAGAAACCACACCTTAAAACCTTAGAAATTTAGGAAACCCTAGACTAAAATCCAACCCTTAAACCTTAACCATAAAACAACAGTCCACCCCACATTTCAAGTTGGTCGCACAGGCAAATGTGATCACAATCAAGAATCCCTTCATTGCAAAGTGTTGTACAAATATCTCCATTAGACATTTATAAAGTGATTAATTCAGAGTTTAATCAGTGTGAGCCGTTTGATTATCAGTCAGGGATCAGGGTAAAGCCCTTTACCTTCACTGTAAACTGCATCTCCTCTAGAAGGCTCTGCTGGGATTCGAACCCAGGATCTCCTGTTTACAGACAGGCGCTTTAACCAACTAAGCCACAGTGCCATGTTTAAAGACACGTATATTTGATTGGTCTAAACACACTGACCAGGCGTGGCTCAACCCAACTGGTGAGTTCATTGTAGGATCAGAAAATTGTTTTGGAACCAATACAATTGCCAATTTGAGCATAGTTAGCTACATTTCTGCTAGCCCCACTGCTGATTTTGCTGGGGAAATATAGCTTCGCACATCCCTAAGTTAACGGTTAACTGTTAAAAGGTTCGCATTCTACCACATGGAGGGATGTTGATACCATTTCAAAATCCCGCCACTTGGGATGGATGATGGATCATCATGATGATATAAACCTTTCTTTGCCAGAGGAAACGCCTCCAGTGTTGGAGGGCCTTGCTAATAATGCTATCACACTTTTGTATGTATTTATAACGTCGCCTGACGTAGCGTAAACTCCCATTCTTTTTCAGAGTTTTACCATCAGGGAAACTATCCTAAAACCAAAAACAGCAGACCCTCAAACCGAATCAAAATAGGAAACGCTAACCCTAAAACCAAACCTAGAACCAAAAACCAAGCACAAATAGAAAACCCTGTTCCTAAAGCAACACCCTTACCATAAAAAACCAAAACCAAAACATAATACAATTGTCAACTCTAACAGTAAAACCAACCCTAAGAACCAGAAACCAAACCCTAAAACCTTAGAAATTAGGAAACCCTAAACGAAAATCCAACCCTTAAACCATAATATCAACTGTCCACCCCATATTTCAAGTGGGTCGCACAGGCAAATGTGATCACAATCAAGAATCCCTTCATTGCAAACTGTTGTACAAATATGTCCATCAGATATTTATTAAGTCATTTATTCAGAGTTTAATGTTTGATGGTCGTCAGTCAGGGTTCAGGGTAAACCCCTTTACCTTCACTGTGTACTGCATCTCCTCTAAAAGGCTCTGCTGGGATTCGAACCCAGGATCTCCTGTTTACTAGACAGGCGCTTTAACCATCTAAGCCACAGTGCCCCATGTTCAATAACATGTTTATATTATTTATTAGTGCAAACACACTGACCAGGCCTGGCTAAACCCAACTGGTAAGTTCATTGTAGAATCAGGAAATTGTTTTGGCAACCAATTACAAATTGCCAATTTGAGCATAGTTAGCTACATTTGTTGCTAGCCCCACTGCTTGATGTTGCTGGGGACGAGCACTACACCGGCTAACTGTTAAAGGCCACTACATTCTGATGTGCCTACCCTGGATGGATGGATGTTCATAACCATCTTTCCAAAGAATCCTCCTCTGTATTGGAGGATGGATCTAGATATGCTAACCTTTTGTTCAATTTGCCTAGAGAAACGCCTCCAGTGTTGGAGGACCTTGCTAACTTAATTGTCAACTCGCCTCCAATTGTCAACACGCCTCCAGTGTTGGAGGACCTTGCTAATAATTGTCAACTCTTAACAGTGAAACCAACGCTAAGAGCCAGAAACCAAACCCTAAAACCTTAGAAATTAGGAAACCCTAGACTAATATCCAAACCCTTAAACCTTAACCATAAAATCAACAGTCCACCCCACATTTCAAGTTGGTCCGCACAGGCAAATGTGATCACAATCAAGATCCCTTCATTGCAAAGTGTTGTACAAAATATCTCCATTGGACATTTATAAAGTGATTAACTCAGAGTTTAATCAGTGTGAGCGTTTGATTATCAGTCAGGGATCAGGGTAAACCCCTTTACCCTCACTGTAAACTGCATCTCCTCTAGAAGGCTCTGCTGGGATTCGAACCCAGGATCTCCTGTTTTACTAGACAGGCGCTTTAACCAACTAAGCCACAGTGCCCCATGTTTAAAAGACACGTATAATTTGATTTATTAGTCTAAACACACTGACCAGGCGTGGCTCAACCCAACTGGTGAGTTCATTGTAGGATCAGAAAATTGTTTTGGAACCAATACAATTGCCAATTTGAGCATAGTTACATTTCTGCTAGCCCCACTGCTGATTTTGCTGGGGAAATATAGCTTCGCACATCCCTAAGTTAACGGTTAACTGTTAAAAGGTTCGCATACTACCACATGGAGGGATGTTGATACCATTTCAAAATCCCGCCACTTGGGATGGATGATGGATCATCATGATGATATAAACCTTTCTTTGCCAGAGGAAACGCCTCCAGTGTTGGAGGGCCTTGCTAATAATGCTATCACACTTTTGTATGTATTTATAACGTCGCCTGACGTAGCATAAACTCCCATTCTTTTTCAGAGTTTTACCATCAGGGAAACTATCCTAAAACCAACAAACAGGCAGACCCTCAAACCGAATCAAAATAGGAAACGCTAACCCTAAAACCAAACCTAGAACCAAAACCAAGCACAAATAGAAAACCTGTTCCTAAAACAACACCCTTACCATAAAAAACCAAAACCAAAACATAATACAATTGTCAACTCTAACAGTAAAACCAACCCTAAGAACCAGAAACCAAACCCTAAAACCTTAGAAATTAGGAAACCCTAAACTAAAATCCAACCCTTAAACCATAATATCAAACTGTCCACCCCATATTTCAAGTGGGTCGCACAGGCAATGTGGTTCACAATCAAAGAATCCCTTCATTGCAAACTGTTGTACAAATATGTCCATCAGATATTTATTAAGTCATTTATTCAGAGTTTAATCAGTGTGAGATGTTTGATGGTCATCAGTCAGGGTTCAGGGTAAACCCCTTTACCTTCACTGTGTACTGCATCTCCTCTAAAAGGCTCTGCTGGGATTCGAACCCAGGATCTCCTGTTTACTAGACAGGCGCTTTAACCATCTAAGCCACAGTGCCCCATGTTCAATAACATGTTTATATTATTTATTAGTGCAAACACACTGACCAGGCCTGCCTAACCCAACTGGTGTGCTCATTGTGGAATCAGGAAATTGTTTTGGAACCAATACAATTGCCAATTTCAGCATAGTTAGCTACATTTGTGCTAGCCCCACTGCTGATGTTGCTGGGGAAATATAGCTTAGCACGACACTAACGGCTAACTGTTAAAGGGCCCCATTCTACCACCTGGAGGGATGTTGATTGATACCATTTCAAAATCCCTCCATTTGGGATGGATGATGGATCATCATGATGATATAAACCTTTCTTTGCCAGAGGAAACGCTCACAGTGTTGGAGGGCCTTGCTAATAATGCTATCCACACTTTTGTATGTATTGATAACGTAGCCTGACGTAGCGTAAACTCCCATTTCTTTTTCAGAGTTTTTACATCAGGGAAACTATCCTAAAACCAAAGCTAGCGAACCACATAAAACGAATCAAGTAGGAAACGCTAACCCTAAACCAAACTAGAACCAAAAACCAAGCACAAATAGAAAACCCTGTCCCTAAAGCAACCCCCTTACATAATAAACACCAAAACCAAAACATAATACAATTGTACACTTTAACAGTGAAACCAACCCTAAGGACCAGAAATCAAACCCTAAAACTTAGAAATTTAGGAAACCCTAGACTAAAATCCAACCCTTAACCATAAAATCAACTGTCCACCCCACATTTCAAGTTGGTCGCACAGGCAAATGTGATCACAATCAAGAATCCCTTCATTGCAAACTGTCGTACAAATATGTCCATTAGATATTTATTAGGTCATTTATTCAGAGTTTAATCAAGGTGAGATGTTTGATGGTCGTCAGTCAGGCTTCAGGGTAAACCCCTTTACCTTCACTGTGTACTGCATCTCCTCTAAAAGGCTCTGCTGGGATTCGAACCCAGGATCTCCTGTTTACTAGACAGGCGCTTTAACCATCTAAGCCACAGTGCCCCATGTTCAATAACATGTTTATATTATCTATTAGTGCAAACACACTGACCAGGCCTGGCTAAACCCAACTGGTGAGTTCATTGTGGAATCAGGAAATTGTTTTGGAACCAATACAATTGCCAATTTGAGCATAGTTAGCTACATTTCTGCTAGCCCCACTGCTGATGTTGCTGGGGAAATATAGCTTAGCACGACACTAACGGCTAACGTTAAGGGCCCCATTCTACCACCTGGAGGGATGTTGATGATACCATTTCAGAAATCCCTCCATTTGGGATGGATGATGGATCATCATGATGATATAAACCTTTCTTTGCCAGAGGAAACGCCTCTCCAGTGTTGGAGGGCCTTGCTAATATGCTATCACACTTTTGTATGTATTGATAACGTAGCCTGACGTAGCGTAAACCTCCATTCTTTTTCAGAGTTTTACCATCAGGGAAACTATCCTAAAACCAAAGCTAGCGAACCATAAAACCGAATCAAAGTAGGAAACGCTAACCCTAAACCAAAACCTAGAACCAAAAACCAGCAGCACAAATAGAAAACCCTGTCCCTAAAGCAACACCCTTACCATAAAAAACCAAAACCAAACATAATACAATTGTCAACTCTTAACAGTGAAGACCAACCCTAAGGACCAGAAAATCAACACCCTAAAACCTTAGAAATTAGGAAACCCTAGACTAAAATCCAACCCTAACCATAAAATCAACTGTCCACCCACATTTCAAGTTGCTCGCACAGGCAAATGTGATCACAATCAAGAATCCCTTCATTGCAAACTGTCGTACAAATATGTCCATTAGATATTTATTAGGTCATTATTCAGAGTTTAATCAAGGTGAGATTGTTGATGGTCGTCAGTCAGGCTTCAGGGTAACACCCCTTTACCTTCACTGTGTACTGCATCTCCTCTAAAGGCTCTGCTGGATTCGAACCCAGGATCTCCTGTTTACTAGACAGGCGCTTTTAACCATCTAAGCCACAGTGCCCCATGTACGAAACATGTTTATATTTTTATTATTAGTGCAAACACACTGACCAGGCCTGGCTAAACCCAACTGGTGAGTTCATTGTAAGATCAGGAAATTGTTTTGGAACCAATACAATTGCCAATTTTGAGCATAGTTAGCTACATTTGGTGCTAGCCCCACTGCTGATGTTGCTGGGGAATATAGCTTAGCACAACACTAACGGCTAACTGTTAAAGGGCCCATTCTACCACTGGAGGGATGTTGATTGATACCATTTCAAAATCCCTCCATTTGGGATGGATGATGGATCATCATGATGATATAAACCTTTCTTTGCCAGAGGAAATGCCTCCAGTGTTGGAGGGCCTTGCTAATAATGCTATCACACTTTTGTATGTATTGATAACGTAGCCTGACGTAGCGTAAACTCCCATTCTTTTTCAGAGTTTTACATCAGGGAAACTATCCTAAAACCAAAAACAGCAGACCCTCAAACCGAATCAAAATACGAAACGCTAACCCTAAAACCAAACCTAGAACCAAAAACCAAGCACAAATAGAAAACCCTGTCCCTAAAGCAACACCCTTACCATAAAAAACCAAAACCAAAACATAATACAATTGCCAACTCTTAACAGTGAAACCAGAAACCAAACCCTAAAACCTTAGAAATTAGGAAACCCTAGACTAAAATTCAACCCTTAAACCTTAACCATAAAATCAACAGTCCACCCCACATTTCAAGTTGGTCGCACAGGCAAATGTGATCACAATCAAGAATCCCTTCACTGCAAACTGTTGTACAAATATCTCCATCAGATGTTTATTAAGTCATTTATTCAGAGTTTAATCAGTGTGAGATGTTTGATGGTCGTCAGTCAGGGTTCAGGGTAAACCCCTTTACTTTCACTGTGTTCTGGATCTCCTCTAAAAGGCTCTGCTGGGATTCGAACCCAGGATCTCCTGTTTACTAGACAGGCGCTTTAACCATCTAAGCCACAGTGCCATGTTTAAAGACATGTATATTTGATTTATTAGTCTAAACACACTGACCAGGCGTGGCTCAACCCAACTGGTGAGTTCATTCTAGGATCAGAAAATTGTTTTGGAACCAATACAATTGCCAATTTGAGCATAGTTAGCTGCATTTCTGCTAGCCCCACTGCTGATTTTGCTGGGGAAATATAGCTTCGCACAACCCTAAGTTAACGGCTAACTGTTAAAAGGTTTGCATTCTACCACATGGAGGGATGTTGATACCATTTCAAAATCCCTCCATTGGGGATGGATGATGGATCATTCATGATGATATTAAACCTTTCTTTGCCAGAGGTAATGCCTCCAGTGTTGGAGGGCCTTGCTAATAATGCTATCACACTTTTGTATGTATTTATAACGTCGCCTGACGTAGCGTAAACTCCCATTCTTTTTCAGAGTTTTACAATCAGGGAAACTATCCTAAAACCAAAAACAGCAGACCCTCAAACCGAATCAAAATAGGAAACGCTAACCCTAAAACCAAACCTCGAACCAAAAACCAAGCACAAATAGAAAACCCTGTCCCTAAAGCAGCACCCTTACCATAAAAAACCAAAACATAATACAATTGTCAACTCTTAACAGTAAAACCGAACCAGAAACCAAACCCTAAAACCTTAGAAATTAGGAAACCCTAAACTAAAATCCAACCCTTAAACCATAATATCAACTGTCCACCCCACATTTCAAGTTGGTCGCACAGGCAAATGTGATCACAATCAAGAATCCCTTCATTGCAAACTGTTGTACAAATATCTCCATTAGACATTTATTCAGAGTTTAATCAAGGTGAGATGTATGATGATTACCATCAGGGAAACTATCCTAAAACAAAAAACAGCAGACCCTTAAACCAAATCAAAATAGGAAACGCTAACCCTAAAACCAAACCTAGAACCAAAAACCAAGCACAAATAGTAAACCCTGTCCCAAAAGCAACACCCTTACCAAAAACCAAAACCAAAACATAATACAATAGGAAACCCTAATAGTAAAAATAAACCAAAGAACCAGAAACCAAACCTTAAAAATTAGGAAACCCCAAACTTTAAACCATCCCTGAACCTAAACTAAAGCCTAACCCTAACACCCATCATACAAGTCGGACACACAAGCAAACGTGATCCCCATCAAGAATCCTTTCATTGCAAACTGTTGTAAACAATCTCCATTACCTATTTCTTAAAGTGTAATTCGGGTGAAAATTTAACCCAGGGTCTTTTTCGGCATGAAGACCCATAAAATAAGCCCGCCAGATA
Source organism: Melanogrammus aeglefinus (assembly GCA_900291075.1). Lineage (NCBI taxonomy): Eukaryota > Metazoa > Chordata > Actinopteri > Gadiformes > Gadidae > Melanogrammus > Melanogrammus aeglefinus. The sequence continues at coordinate 118,554 of OLKM01000726.1, forward strand.
TTTTTTTCATTGATAAAATAATCGAGTATAGAGCTTGCCCGCGATTGCCCGCAGCAAAGAAACAATCCAAATCAGCATTTTTTTTTAACCACTAATATTGCTCAAAATAGCACCAAATCTCTGCAGTAGCCCGACTAGGGTCCCTACACATAAAACAGAGCATCAACAACTTAGTTAGTATACCGGCCGGGAGTATATTAAAAAATACTGTTTTCAAAGTCCGTGCCTTACCGGTTGGTCCATGTTTCCATGAAGTCCACGCAAATCGATTACCGGCTACCGTAACTAATTTAATAGAGGCGCCATTTTTTCCCCCGAAACAAGTATAAAGTATCAAGAGGGTAGATTTTTAAGTAAAACGTGTTGGAGCCTCTATTACTTTCTTTACGGTTGTATGACTTGCGTGGACTTCCTGGAAAAGGGTGAAAAGAAGAGATTGAGAGGAAGGTATGATATTTCTGGTTGCAGAAGCCTACGTGGACTTCCTGGAAAAGGGTGAAAAGAAGAGATTGAGAGGAAGGTATGATATTTCTGGTTGCAGAAGCCGTACATCCTCCATTTTGGAAGAGTTGGCCAGCACCTATAAAATGTTTATTAAAAGCTAAACCAATCTCATTTTGATCATTTAGAGTTCGATCATTATTTTAATCTGAGTTTGAGCTGAGCTAGAATTGTTTTTATTGTTGTTCACAGCCTTTCAGAAAAGTGCAGGGTGTAGCAGTTGGAGATTAAATCAACATAATACTCAGATTTGGCTTCCCTAACCGTGGTTGTGCACCTATTTAAAACTATCCAATTAGAATGTTCTCCAGAGCGTCTAGCTAGAGACCAGGCTTTATTTCTCTCAGTAAATAAGTCGGACAGTTCATTTGTGAACAGGTTTGATCTATATAATTTTACCATGTTTTTTGTGGGGTCCATGCTGTTCAAAATTGAGGTGAAAGTATTGGTGACAGGTCTATATGGAGAGCCACATTACACACTTATTATGTAATAATTGAGAAAACCCAGAGATGTTTGATGGTCCTGAGTCAGGGGATACCCCTTTACTGCGTCCCCTCTAAAAGGCTCTGCTGGGAATCGAACCCAGGATCTCCTGTTTACTAGACAGGCGCTTTAACCATCTAAGCCACAGCGCCCCATGTATGTAGACATGTATATTTGGATCTCTATCCCTGCGTGTGTGTTTGTGTGTGTGTGTGTGTGTGTGTGTGTGTGTGTGTGTGTGTGTGTGTGTGTGTGTGTGTGTGTGTGTGTGTGTGTGTGTGTGTTTCCATGTCTGCATGTGTGTGACACATTCAGACTCAGCACACAACCCAAACTATACAAATGTTGAGGGACATATGACCCTTTTTTTCACTGACCCAGTCGAACAAAGCAGACTTTAGACGGAGCCCAAATCACACTGTACCAGCAGACCTCCACGTCCTACTTAACTTAAAGTTCCCAGTGCTTCAGGGCCCAGGCGGGGGTCTGGCCTCTCAGGTCTCTGGTGGTCTCAGCTCCAGATGTGACGCGTTAAAACCGCCTGCTGATCCTGAATCAGTTCTCAACGCATAGTGCACGCAAGAACACACACACACACACACACACACACACACACACACACACCACACACACACACACACACACACACACACACACACACACACACCCTCAGAATGCCTTCATGGCAAACATAGATCTACGTGAAGAGCTCGATTACATACTTATGAAGTCATTCATTGAGAATTTCATCACATAGAGATGTTTCTCAGTCAGGGGATGAGGACATCACCTATTTACCTTCACTGTGTACTGCAACTCTTCTTAATGGCTCTGCTGGGAATCGAACACAAAATCTCCTGTTTACTAGACAGGCGCTTTAACCATCTAAGCCACAGCGCCCCATTAATTTTCAGTTGTATATTTGGAAATCTGATTTGAAATGTATATTTGGAACTCTAGCCATGCGTGTGTGTGTGTGCGCGCGCGTGTCTGCATGTGTGTCTGTGTGTGTGTGTGACACCTTTATACTCAGCATAAAGCCCAGCCTATCTGGAGGTATATTCCACACCGGCCGGAGCCTCACAAAGCAGACTTTAGACGGCAACTGTTGTACAATAAACTAGGTAAAGATTTAAATTATACTTTTTATTATGAAAACTATTCAGAGATCACAGAGAGATGTTTTATCCCCTCAGTCAGTGATCAGGTTAAACCCCTTTACTGTGTACTGCATCTCCTCTAGAAGTCTCTGCTGGGATTTGAACCCAGGATATCATGTTTACTAGAGAGGCACTTTAACCATCTCAGCCACAGCGCCACATGGATACTTTGAAAGCTGCCCCCGTGTGTGTGTGTGTGTGTGTGTGTGTGTGTGTGTGTGTGTGTGTGTGTGTGTGTGTGTGTGTGTGTTGTGTGTGTGTGTGTGTGTGTGTGTGTGTGTGTGTGTGTGTGTGTGTGTGTGTGTGTGTGTGTGTGTGTGTGTGTGTGTGTGTGTGTGTGTGTGTGTGTGTGTGTGTGTGTGTGTGTGTGTGTGTGTGTGTGTGTGTGTGTGTGTGTGTGTGTGTGTGTGTGTGTGTGTGTGTGTGTGTGTGTGTGTGGCTGTGCGTGCGTGCTTGCGTGCGTGTGTGACACAGCACAGAAACCTAACTATGCAAATGTGGAGGTATATTTGTCATGGCCGAGGGTAACCTGACAATGAGGAGGACGGAGGCGCGATAGGATTTCACAATGATTAGGTTTATTTTATAAACAACGAGGACGACGCGAACAAAACTATACTAACGTGTAGAGAGGAAACGATCAGTATTCAGCCGTGTGGTGCGGGCGTGTGTTGCATGTAGGTAATGTAGTGAATGCATGTTGCATGTTACATTAAACAATGGATAAACGGTACGAGGTAGCGGCCGCAGCGAGCAAGAGTAGCGTGAAGCGCAAAGCGCCTCTCGAGCATCAGAACCAGGCACCGGATATAAGCCGCAAACTAGGCGACCCAGCCCACCTCATCAGTCCTACTCGGGGAACAGAGGGACACAATCACAGGTAAGGCCTTGCGGCCGTCACAATGACCCTTTTTTTACACTGACCCAGTCGAACAAAGCAGACTTTAGACGGAGCCCAAATCACACTGTACCAGCAGACCTCCACGTCCTGCTTAACTCAGAGTACCCAGTGCTTCAGGGCCCAGGCGGGGGTCTGGACTCTCAGGTCTCTGGTGGTCTCAGCTCCAGATGTGACGCGTTAAATCCGACTGGACCTGAATCAGTTCTCAACGCATAGTGCACGCAAGAACAAACACACACACACAAACTAACCCTCAGAATGCCTTCATGGCAAACATAG
>OLKM01000726.1:126880-140349 GCA_900291075.1 Melanogrammus aeglefinus
CTTTGGATAAAAGCGTCTGCTAAAGGCCCTAAATGGAAGTATACACTTGTGTTTATATTAGTCGAAATTAGATGCACGTTAACATTTGCCCCTTTCTAGGACCAGACGGCGCCTCAACATTTCATAAATTCAAGTTAAAATGAAGAGGAACAGGCAAACTATTTTGTCATGGTTACGTATTTAGAAAAGTAAAAAGTATCCATAGCAATGGAATCGTGTGTTCTTCCACTCCATCCATCAGACTGTTCTCTTACCTTGAGGATAAGTACTTAAACAGTCCTGTCCAGGTACAGTACTTAATAACACTATTTCTCATACAGTACAGACCCTTCAGAATCAATCAGCAGTGGCGTGCACACATGTTTGAGGGGCAGTGGGGAAAGTCAGCAAAGGGGCACCTTTCATCGAACAGGGGGGCACCCGAAGCATTTTCTCAAGGAAGGAACTGTTCCCTCCGTTACGGGGGTATTCTAGAAGGCACTTTACACCGTACACTGCTGGGCCGTTCCAGAGGACTAGTGACACTGTTGTCTCTGTCGTAGGGGCACCTTTGAGGGCAGGGTCAGAGCGTTTTACACCCCCAACCCCACCCCCACCCCCACCACCAGAACAAGCCGCTCAGAGGAACAGTAGGGTCTGTTCGTCCCAGACCGGCCGTCAACAGTTACGTAACGACGACGCAGCCCGGGACTGTGGGCAATAATCCAACATTAACCCGGGTTCGACAAGCTAGCCACTCTGTTGTTGTCTCCTGCACCTGTCTTGAGGTCAGGGGTCACGTCCGAACTCCTTGGTCGTCCCTGGCAACCCGCCCGGCTTGTTGAAGATTAAGGAATGTGGGTGCATCATTGACTCTGGAGAGGAATCCTCCTCCATTAGATCCCACATTTCAAAGTAAAAGTCCTCGCCTTGCCGAAGGAGTTCATGATGATGAAGATGATGAACGCACAAACCAAAGGGTAGGGACCCCAGGACGTCCGGGTGGGGCTTCACGGGGTTCAGCGTGAGAGGAGCGGAACGGGGGTGGGGGGAGAGCTTATGCTGCTGGTCCCAGTTCAGGCGGCTCAGGTCTCCGTGACACACTGCGCGCCTCCCAGAGACCTCGCCACCCAATAAATTATCACAGCAGCGCCAGCATGCGTCACCTGCGTACATGCCGAACGCACACACACACAGACGGAGACACACACAGAGACAGACACGCACAGAGGCACACACACACACAGAAGCACACGCGGCACGGCCGGCTGCTGACGTCACACTAGAGAACAACGTCCAGCAAACGGTCCCTTGGAACAGAAAAGGTGGACAAACAGCGAACTGTTACCTCTCTCTCTCTCTCTCTCTCTCTCTCTCTCTCTCTCTCTCTCTCTCTCTCTCTCTCTCTCTCTCTCTCTCTCTCTCTCTCTCTCTCTCTCTCTCTCTCTCTTCTCTCTCTCTCTCTCTCTCTCTCTCTCTCTTCTCTCTCTTCTCTCTCTCTCTCTCTCTCTCTTCTCTCTCTCTCTCTCTCTCTCTCTCTCTCTCTCTCGTGCATTCTGGCCCTCTGGGTCTCTCGCCCGGACACAAACACACACACACACACACACACGCACGCATGGCCCTGGGTCCGGGTCGGGTGTCATGTGCCGGGGGTGGGGGGGTCAGGTTCCGGATCGGGCCGTCCTGCTGTTTCGTGGAAAGCGGTGGACTTTGAGGTGTTTGGACAGGTGATCGCTGCGCGCAAACTTCTTCTCGCACACCACACACTGGTAGGGCTTCACCCCGGAGTGGGACCGGCGGTGGCGGGACAGCTCGTCCGACCGGGAGAACCTGGGGCACAAGGAGGGGGGGGGAGGCAGGGAGCGTTAGCGGGGGGGGGAGGCGGGACGTGTTGGGGTGTGTTTGGTGGGGTTGGAGGATGACATGGTTTGGGGGTTTGACCGATTCAGATTCTGCTGTACAGAAACAACAGATCGACTGTGCTGGTCAAACATTAACCAGTCAGAAACAAACAGCAGGTTATGGTTACACACACACACGCTACACAACTGAAGCACGCTAAACACATCCAACACGCTCCCCACACTAATGGTGGATTCAATGATTTGTTTATGTGAACCAGTTCGCGTCAGTCAGTTCGCCAAGATGAGTCGTTCGCGAATCGTTCGTTCGTTCGTTCGTTCAGTCCAGTTTCCGTTTCCGTTTCCGGTAGCGGTGAATCGCATCATGGAATGCACCCATTGCATGGTTCTCAGCTGAGTCAGTCAGACTCAGTGCTACCGGAAACTCGACTGAACAGGTTCAGTCGAGTTTCCGGTGAATCGAATGGTGAATTCGAATCATTGGTCATGGAATGTGTTCTGTGCACGGTTGTGCTGACTCCTGACTCTGCGATCTGTCAGACTCAGACTCTCAAAGGATCGTGGAACTTACGTCGTCGTCATCATCAGCTGCTGACTTTATCCTGAAAGTGAGTCAATTATCGTTAATTGTATATATTAAAAAAATACCCGAGATAAACGAACAATGTGTAACCCTAACCCTAAAATGTAAACACCAGACTACTCGACAAGAAAATGTAACGAACCACCTGAGGCTTTACTTTACCTCAATGATAATGCGTTAGTTAATAATGATATGCCGTGCGGCATATCATGCGGCATCTCATGCGGCATCTGCGCATAGTGCTGCTGCGTAGGCCTACATGGACGTTCGACACACAGTGAGTGAGTGAACGAACTGTCAGCGAGTCGACTCGTGGGTCTGGGAGGAGTCAATTCTGAGTCACGAACGAGACGAACGAGACGAACGAGGCGAACGAGGCGAACAAGACGAACGAGGCGAACGAGGCGAACGAGCGAACGAGAGAGAAGAACCAGTTCGGTTCGTTCGTTCTAACGATTCGTTCGTTCAAACGAATCAGTTCGCGACCGAACCACCACTACCCCACACACAGACGCTACACAACTCAAACACGCTGCACACATTTAACACGGCACACACCTCCAACATGCTACACACACCTCCAATATGTTAGACCATGTTGTACCATACACACATCAGTGTGTGTGTGTGTGTGTGTGTGTGTGTGTGTGTGTGTGTGTGTGTGTGTGTGTGTGTGTGTGTGTGGGAGAGTGTTTGATTCTGTGAGCGTGTGAGTGAGTGTGTGTGTGTGGGAGTGGGTGTGTGAGTGTGACTGTGTGAATGAGTGTGATATGTGACGGAGGTGTAAAGACGTCGTTAACGCACGATCGAAGAACGCAGAGAAAGGATCAACAGACACGAAGTGAGAGAAAGCGAGAGCGAGGGAGTGTGTATGGGTTTGTGTGTGTGTGTGTGTGTGTGCGTTTGGGTGAGTGAGTGAGTGAGTGAGCGATGGAGTGTTTTTGATCGAGCCTGTGTGTGTGTGTGTGTGTGTGTGTGTGTGTGTGTGTGTGTGTGTGTGTGTGTGTGTGTGTGTGTGTGTGTGTGGTGTGTGTGTGTGTGTGTGTGTGTGTGTGTGTGTGTGTGTGTGTGTGTGTGTGTGTGTGTGTGTGAACGTGTGCATGTTTGTGTATGCATGTGGGTGCTTTTTTGTCTACGTGCACGCCTTTTCATCATCAGGGGCGTGACTCAGTTCCAGTTCGATCCATCATGGGAAATGAACTCATTACTTTGTTTGTACGTTACTATGGTAACTGTTCTCATTACAACATTACTACAGCGGGGGGGGGGGGGGGAATTAACTGTATTATGTAGCGGTTAACAAGAACACCCCGTTTGTGAGTGTGCGTGTGTGTCTGTTGATCTCATGGTTTCTTGTTGCTCCATCACCAGCCTTGACTTGTCTGACTGCGGTTGGCATCAGGCCCGAGTCACGCGAGAGAGCGAAGGGTTCTGGTGTCTGTGTGTGTGCTGAGCGGATGATAACTGCTCCTCGCCAACCTCTCTCCTCGCTCAAGCGACTGGTGCCGCGCACCGTACGGTCTGTGACATCTCTAATGTAGAGAGGAAATGTGTATGCATGTGTCCTCCAAGCCAAGTATTGGTTTTCCCAGTAGAGATGCCTTGCTCTTACACACACACACACACACACACACACACACACACACACACACACACACACACACACACACACACACACACACACACACACACACACACACACACACACACACACACACACACACACACACACACACACACTGTATAGATTTATAAATACATATGCGTGCTGAGTATTGACACTCGCAATATATCCATGGGCTCACAACGAGATGAATCGCGGTGGTAACCGGGATGAAAGAAACAGCGATCCCAAAAAAAAATATTTCAAAGGTTAAGTAGCAGCAATTCCTGCTACATAACCTGGGGTTCAATTCCTGCTGATGTTTGTTTTGTTTTGACCATAATGCCAGTTTTAAACATAATACCATCGTGTCTATCTTACTGTGATCTATAACATCGACCATCACTGTCACAACCCACGAGGGGAGCGGAGAGAGCGCTGTGAGCTACCACCCAGGTAAGTCCCGTTGATGACCTCTGATGGAAGGGATCACGTGAATTGTACAGTCAAGTACTACCTCTGAGAAGATCATGGAAGAATGATGTCTTGTTGGTGCAGTTTAAAGGGCTGTAGGTTAACACTCTGTAGGCTTTGGGTCTAGGCCCCGCTCAAACGTCACAAAAAAAAATCATCAACTAGTTTCTATTATTATGCAGTTAAAGCTGCTTACAGTGAAATACATACTCATGAAAGAGCAGGTAGGGGTTATAGACGTCTGTCTGTAGGAGGCCTGAAGGGACATTTGGGGTGGAACGCCAAAGAGTGACGGCCTAAACACTAGCATATTCTCCAAAAGTACTTCTTACACAAACGTACACGCCCGACCAAACTTGTATCCCTGAAGCCTGCCCGGTTACACAAGTGCTGCAACATGCACAAGCCCCTCTCACCCACACATGTGCACGCACTCACACACACACACACACACACACACACACACACACACACACACACACATCACAGCACACACGCGTCACCACACACACACACACACACACACACACACACACACACACACACACACACACACACACATGCATACACGCGTATGCACCGCACACACAGGGATATAAATACCCGCCCACACCCACGCTAACACACACACGCTGTGACACGCGTGTCAGAGCCTGGAGCTGAAGCTGTACACATGTTCAAGCTGAGACACGGGACGACTCGTTGTTCTGGAGATTATCAAAAGCGCGGCCAACTGCCACTCGTCTTTATATGTTACTGTAACAGCGGGGAACAGCACCTGCCGCGACCTGTCGGGCGCACTGCTCCTTTAAGAACCATTCACAAAAACTGAGGATTGGCCTGTTTGGTTCTACACTGCTCTTTCAGAGTCCGCCTGACACAAACCTGCTCGCATGCATGCACACACACTTGTACACGCACACGCGAATGCACACACACACACACACACACACACACCTACACGCTCTCTCAATCGCGCTCTAACTCTCAAACACAAACACACTTCTCTCTCTCCGTCCCGTCCCCTTTGAACACACACACACACACGCGCACACACACTCACACACAAACACACACACACACACACACACTCACACACAAACACACACCACACACACACTCTCACTCCTCACTCCTCACACTCTCACACACACACACACACACACACACACACACACACACACACACACACACACACACACACACACACACACACACACACACACACACACACACACACAAGGCTCTCTCTCCAGCAGAACTGATAGCCCGTGGCCCCTCGCCTCAGGCTCCTCTCCCCTCGCTCTCAGACCGCAGGCGTGTTTTGATAAGCGCTGCGGACGAAAGCCTCCAGCGGGGGGGATCCATGCTCTCCTAAGCCCCGCCCCTCTGCCCCCCGCCCCCTTCTCACTTGGTCTCCACACCGTGGAGGAGTGGGTGGGCGGGGCTAGGAGGGGGGGGGGGGGGTGGGGGTCGGACCCGTAGCTCCCTGGAGGTTCAGACGCAGAACCTCTTCTGGTTCTGGTTCTCAGCTGTGTGCGTGCATGCGTGTCGGTGTGTACGCTCTACCAAACAGTCCACGTGTCTGCTGTGTCCCGCCAGCGGCTGACGGCCGAGAGGCTGCTGAGAAGATGGTGCTAATCTTCAGCAGACCTCTGGCTGTCTGTCTGTCTGTCGCCCTGGCTGTCTGTCTGTCTCCCTGGCTGTCTGTCTGTAAGATTGATTCGTTCCCCACATGGTATTATGTTATATTATGCAATAAAAAAAATATAGGTGCAGTAAAAATACATAACAAACAGCCACACACACACACACACACACACACACACACACACACACACACACACACACACACACACACACACACACACACACACACACACACACACACACACACACACACACACACACACACGTGCACACACACACACACACTGGTGTGAGGCCATTTGTTCAAAAATTAAATCAGACACACTTTACTCCAGATGTCAACACACAATAAGTATTGTGTGTGTGTGTGTGTGTGTGTGTGTGTGTGTGTGTGTGTGTGTGTTGTGTGTGTGTGTGTGTGTGTGTGTGTGTGTGTGTGTGTGTGTGTGTATGTTTGTGTGCGAGTGTGTGTGTTGGCATGCATAGAATAGGGGTTGTGTATATTTGTACACGTGCAAGTTTGTGTTTGCGTGTGTGTGTGTGTGTGTGTGTGCGTGCACGCATGTGTGTTTGTGTGACGTACGTGTGCGTGCAGCAGCAACAGCAGACCAACAGAGTTAACAGACTGAGGGTAAACAAGAGGCCTTCCTCCCAGGGCTCAAAGTCCTGCTGCAGTTCAAACGCTCTCCTATCTTATCTGCGGTGGCGCACACACACACAGATAGCCGGCTGGGACCGGCCTGGTCCGGACCCAGGTCCCCGCAACACCTCCACACACACACAGCGGCCCCCTGGGGCACCACTGAGTCGTCTGATCATACATCCAAGAGCTGCCTACATGCACACGAGTGTCATTTCAACCCCAAAACCCCCCGTGGCGATAGTCATTTTCTCTCATTCAGCAGACGCATTCCTTCAAAGATCCTTCCTGCGATTGTTAGATCCACAGTCAGGGTTAGGGGGTGCCTTGCTCTAGGGATGCCTACAGGTTGTGCCACCCTACCCCCCACACAACCCTTTTACGCACTTATCGTATGTTCTTCGTCCTTGCACCTAAGAATTGTCTTAGTCTCTTTACTGTAGTGCTTGGTATTCGGTTCTATGAAAATCCTCACTGTACCGACAGCGCTATATTGTTGTCTTCCTTCTTCTGATGAATGTACTTATGTTCAGTCGCTTTGGATAACAGCGTCTGCAAAATGCCCTAAATGTAAATGTTATGTCGTTCAGAGTGGGGTTGGAACCTACAACCTTTCAGCTGGGGGAACCCTGCACTATTCCGCCCTTGTTCGATCACTTGTGTATGGTATTCTATTCCAAATAAGGATCGGCCACTTTACAATAGGTAAATGGCAAATATTATCCCATAGTTTGCCTCATTTCAAAGTAAAAGCTTGAGTGTCCAGTCTGTTAGTTAGTAAGCTTTAACCTCTACTGCCTCTGCAAACAGAACATAAACTCTCCCAGCCTCCAGGACGCATTGGGAAACGACATGCCAAAGTCTCATAAAACTTTGTCAAAGTTTGTTTTTAGAGTCATTTCCCCAATTAAAGACTAAGATTACAACCTCAAAACCGTTTTTTTTATGATACATAGCGATGACCCCACAAACTAGGTCATCGTAGGCTTACCTCTGACCTCTGTTGACATACTTTAGCGCCGCAACTGATAGCTAGAATTTAGCGACATGCTAGCCATCTTGTTCGCTAATCAATGACATTTATGTGAATGGATATTATGATAGGAGAAAAACATATAACTAAGTTATGTGTTATTTAGGCTGGCAGCATGAGTAGAGAGTATTTACCTCCATCCTCAGAAAATGTGTAACTAGAAACTAGTAACTGGTAAACAATGCTCGGTCTTACCTCCATCCTCAACTGGTCCAGGCAAAGGCCAGATAGTGATAATAACCATTAACTAGTAATAGCGATCTTTGGTCTCCCCTCCACTTAATAGCTCTAGCAACTAGTAATAATAACTAGTATTAGTAATAGTAACAGTGGACCTGCAAGGGTCAGGTGCAGGTGAACGGACAACTAGTAAAAGTAACTAGTTATAGTAAATAGTAACTAGTACTAGTAATAGTAACAGTCTCACCTCCAGCCGAAGCCGGGCCAGGCGCAGGTGAACGGACAACTAGTAAAAGTAACAGTAACAGTAACAGTAAAAGTAACTAGTAATAGTAACTAGTAATAGTAACTAGTACTAGTACTAGTAATAGTAACAGTCTCACCTCCAGCCGAAGCCGGGCCAGGCGCAGGTGAAGGGACAACTAGTTAAAGTAACATTAAAAGTAATTGTAACTAGTAATAGTAACTAGTACTAGTAATAGTAACAGTCTCACCTCCAGCCGCAGCTGGGCCAGGTGCAGGCGAAGGGCTTCTCCCCGGTGTGCCTCCGGAGGTGGGCCTTCAGGTGGCTGCTCTTGGTGTACATCTTGTTGCAGCCGGGGAACGAGCACTTGTGCATCTTGATGAGGTCCGCCACCGAGCTCTTCTGGTACTTGTGGCTGGCGAACAGGAAGCCCTCGGCTGGGTCCCCGCCCTCGCCCGGCCCCGCCGGCTTGGCCGCGATCGGCACCGGGGCGATGCGGACGAACTTGGATGGCGGGACGGCGGTGGTTCCCGGGGTCGCGGTTCCGGCCACGCTGACCTGGGGAACCAGCTGGGGAACCAGGGCGAAGGTCTGGCCCTGGATGTTGACCAGGAGCTGGGCGATCTTGATGTCCGAGGAGGGCTGGGGGGCTGCCGGGTTGGGCGTCGGAGCGGGGGGGAAGGCGGACTCCTGTTTGATCTGGACCGGCTGGATCTGCAGGATCACCGGCGCTTTGGAGGACGTGTCGGAGCCGTCCGTGGAGGTGGGAAGCGACAGGCTCTCCTCCTGTTTCACTGCGACCGTCGCGCCCCCGTCGCTCCATGCGGAGCCACAGCGGGCGGTACGACCGGCGTACGCTGGCGACGGGGACGAGGGCTCACTCTCAGTGGCGGACGCTTCGTCGCTCGCCGCTGAGGTCACGGGGGAGCGGGCTACGACGGCGCCGCACGCCACAGGAACCATCTGGTCCGAGGTCTCCTCCTCCGACCGGAGGTCGTCCGCCGCCAACGCCCTGGGACTCTCAGCCTCGATGTCTTCTGACATCCGCTCCACCGCCTCTTCCTCTTCCTCATCGTCCTCCTCCATCACCTGCTCCTCCTCCTTCCCGGCGGCCGCCTGCATGTTTTCCTCCAGGAACTCATCGATCTCCTCCAGGGTCGGCTGGAAGAGGAGGCTCGCAGAGGGCTCATGGAGCTCCTCCATGAAGACGGGGAGCACAAAACTCTCCTCCTCCTCCTCCCTGCTGCCCTGCCGCAGGAGGCTGAGGCGCTGCTCCCTCCGTGCCTCCCAGGCCAGGCCCATGGGCAGCAGCGGTGAGGAGGAGGAGGTGCTGGATGGAGGGCTGCTCCCGTGGTTCACCAGAGGGGTGGAGAGGGAGCCCTGCGAGAGGAGGAGGTCCAGCAGGCCGTCAGGGCTCTCCCTCCCAGAAGAAGAGCTGCTCCCCCTGCTGCCACTCCTGCCCTCATAGCGCGAAGAGGAGGAGTCCAGGAGGAGGTGTCCCAGAGAGGAGGAGGGGGAGGAGGAGGAGGAAGAGTCGGGGCTTGAGCAGAGGGAGGAGTCTGGGCTGGAGTCGCTCAGGTCGTCCTCCGAGCTGAAGGGCGAGGAGAACAGCGTCAGCTCCTGGAGGTGGCGCTGGTGGTGGTGGTGGTGGTGGTGGTAGACGGAGTCGTCTGTTCCGTTGGCGCCCGGTGGCGGGGGCGACGAGGCCGGAACGTTGCCATGGTGACTAGTGTAACACAGGAAGGTCTCCTCGCCAAACGACAGGTGATCGACCATCCCCGAGCGGGCTGCCGGCGGACGGTGTGCGTTCTCCGCCGCCTTGGTGGCTCAGGTTCTAGAGGGGTTCTAGAGGGGCCGGTGGAGAGCTGTGGTACGGTCCTCTCCTTCCAGGTTCTGAGAGGGAAGCAAAGCAAAGTTATGGTCAGAGAAAGATCAGAGTTTGACTGGTTCTGTCACCTTATGGTCACAGAAAGACCAGAGAGTTTGACCGGTTCTGTAACCTTATGGTCGGAGACAGACCATAGTTTGACTGGTTCCGTCCCCTTATAGTCAGAGAAAGACAAGAGAACCGGTCAAACTATGGTCTGTCTCCGACCATAAAGTGACAGAACCGGTCAAACTTCAACCGAGTTTGACTCGGTTCGCTGCACAACCTGTTTTTTAGGTGTGTGTGTGTGTGTGTGTGTGTGTGTGTGTTGTGTGTGTGTGGTGTGTGTGGTGGTGGGGGGGGGGGCTCAAATGAAAGTGAACCACGTGTGAGGAGGCTGGAATGCAGAGAGCGTGCGGTGCAGCTGCTCCGCTCTGCAAGGTCGGCGCAATCTGGACATGAGGAACAGCGGTCTAGATTCCCACCCGCTGCTCATGGAAAAACTCGCGGCTCCGTGTCCAGGGCCGCTGATACCGCAGACCTCACACCTGTTCTCCGTTATAGCGTGTAACTTTAATCCTTGCGGGAGGCTCCCGCGATTCTAAGTACCAGATCAATACGCACGCCGCAACACTACGTTTTTTAGACGCATCCATTAAAATAAGTGTGGATTAAGTTATTAACTGTTAAACCGACTACCATCTATTGATTTATTGGTATATAAATAGTTACACATCACAGATAATAAGAATAATAGCTGATTTTTTCTTGTCTAAATATCGTCATGTGTATTTCAATGGAGTAAATGTTTTTTTTTTTGTTTTCTTTTAAAGTCTTTGAAACCCTTAGGAGTCAGAAACGAAGTGACAATAAACAGAAGCGGTGTTGAGCAGCGAGGGGTGGGGCCCCCTTGCGGCCGCCTGGGGAACTGCAGTCCAGCGTGCGCCCTGCAGAAATACATTTAGAAACGAACGCAGCGACGAAGCGAACCAGTCTGTCCCTGCAGATGATAAATTTGACTTTTATTTAGTTGAGATGTGACTGTGTCATTAAGATTAAATTTTACTTGAATCAGGTAGACAGCGACCGATGCCGATTGTGAGGACTGAAAAGATAACTTACAACTTAGTGGCAAGTTATGTAAAATGCAGTGTCCTTTAAAAATGCTTTACCCTCCATTGGCTTCATATATTCTATCCGCCGTGTGTTGGGCCAACGTGCCGCTGTGACAGGGGGAGCCGCACTCCAGCCGTCCCCCGCCTGTCACTCTCCTGCACGATAACTCTGACACTGATCTAATCTCTTCACCTCCACTTTAACTGTTCAAATAATCGATACATCGGAAAACGTGCGCTTACCTTCGGTGCGGCAGTACTCAAGATCCGTACACTTCACCTCGAGAGGCGATACGAGTCCTTTGGAAAAGATGTGGAAGGGGGTTCGATCGCTCTCCGGCAAAACAACATAGTCCCGTAGCGCAGCTCTAGAGTGAGGAGGTCGACGCGAACTCCGACGGAGCCCATCGTGTGGAGTCACGTGATCGGAGGGTCGGTTTATGAAGGCTCGACTGCTCGCTGCTCTTCCATTGGCTGTGACGCACGCGCGACGGTAGGACTGGCAGTACTGGCACCTGGTTGCGGGCACACACACGCTTTACTTTTGACGTATATTAATTAATCAGATCAAGCCATAAAGTGAATAACGACATCCTAGACAGGAGCCCGACGGGTCCAAAGGTGTCTACACACTTCAATTCACACACACGCGCGCACACCCACACGCACACCCACACACACGCGCGCGCGCGCGCGCACGCACGCGCACACACACACACACACACACACACACACACACACACACACACACACACACACACACACACACACACACACACACACACACACACACACGCATAAATACACTCAAACTCTTGTGCACAAGTGTGCACTCATGTGCAAACACATGCAGTAATCCTACAGACTGAATCTCAGCCAAATAAAGTCCAACATAAATTATGTTGATCATATGCCCTATTTGATCATAAACATACGATTACTACAGCTAAGTGTTTACATACGGACCATTTATTTTTCCACATTGACTGAAGTGATTCGATAAGAGATCAGAATAATAAAATCCTAAAGTTCAACACTGCCGCCTTTGTTGATGCGAGAGTTTAAAAACGTTCTCCATGCTCCTAGAAACAGCGTCCCTTGGTCGGTTCCTCCAAACATCTAGCGTGTAATACGTGTGTAACAGTACCTCCACTCTGCTCATAGTTATGGCTCTGGGCTGGGTTCACCTCAGCCCCACAAACACATAGGACACATGCAGCGCTTGTGTTCTGTCCCGCTCGCTCCTCTGGGAACCGGCTCCTCAGCGTGGGTCTGGACCGGGGCTGGACCAGAAGCACCCCCCACTGAGGCCTACTGCAGTACAATGTGGACAGTACTGAAGAGCTCTAGTACAATGTGGACAGTGCTGAAGAGCTCTATTACAATGTGGACAGTAAGAGCTACTGCAGTACAATGTGGACAGTACTGAAGAGCTACTGCAGTACAATGTGGACAGTACTGAAGAGCTCTACTGCAGAACAATGTGGACAGTACTGAAGAGCTGTACTGCAGTACAATGTGGACAGTACTGAAGAGCTGCACTGCAGTACAATGTGGACAGTACTGAAGAGCTACTGCAGTACAATGTGTACAGTACTGAAGAGCTCTAGTACAATGTGGACAGTACTGAAGAGCTCTAGTACAATGTGGACAGTACTGAAGAGCTCTAGTACAATGTGGACAGTACTGAAGAGCTCTACTGCAGTACAATGTGGACAGTACTGAAGAGCTCTACTGCAGTACAATGTGGACAGTACTGAAGAGCTACTGCAGTACAATGTGGACAGTACTGAAGAGCTGTACTGCAGTACAATGTGGACAGTACTGAAGAGCTACTGCAGTACAATGTGGACAGTACTGAAGAGCTGTACTGCAGTACAATGTGGACAGTACTGAAGAGCTACTGCAGTACAATGTGTACAGTACTGAAGAGCTCTACTGCAGTACAATGTGTACAGTACTGAAGAGCTCTAGTACAATGTGGACAGTACTGAAGAGCTGTAGTGCAATGTTTACAGTACTGGAGAGCTCTACTGCAGTACAATGTGGACATTACTGAGGAGCTGTAGTACAATGTGGACAGTACGGCGAGCTCTACTGCAGAACAAGGTGGAACCGGCTCAGCTACATTATTGAGTGACTCCACGTCCTGTGGAAGGGTTTTTCTTTATCCTTCACCACATTCATCTGGAGAACTTTCTGTTCTTTTTCCTTACGTTTTAGGGCTCATCGTGTCGAC
>OLKM01000726.1:140374-162874 GCA_900291075.1 Melanogrammus aeglefinus
GAGCGACTGCAGTACAATGTGACAGTACTGACAAAGAGGTGTACTGCAGTACAATGTGAGTCTGAGTACTGAAGAGCCTACTGCCTGTGTGTGGGTGTTGTGAGTCTAACAACTGTGTACAGTACTGAAGAGCTTCTACTGCAGTACAATGTGTTAAGTACTGAAGAGCTCTAGTACAATGTGGACAGTACTGAAGAAGCTGTATGCCAGATGTTTACAGTACTGGATGAGCTCTACTGCAGTACAATGTGGAACATATACTTGAGGAGCTGTAGTACAATGTGGACAGTACGGCGAGCTCTACTGCAGAACAAGGTGGAACCGGCTCAGCTACATTATTGAGTGACTCCACGTCCTGTGGAAGGGTTTTTCTTTTTCCTTCACCACATTCATCTGGAGAACTTTCTGTTCTTTTTCCTTACGTTTTAGGGCTCATCGTGTCGACGACACAAGACAACCAGTAGGCCACATTTAAGGAGTTAAGGAGGAAATAGGCCATGTCATCAGCAATGTATACAAAATATACAGCTGTGTAATGCCTGGATTGAGTGTCTCTAGTAGTGCCTAAAGCAATTATGTACCTAAATGTACATCCAGTTTAGTAATAATAGTTTTTAGTGATAGTGCAATGGCAAACATGAATGCCAATGTCGTGAGTGTTTCTGAGCCTGTTTCTGCCTTTGGCAAAGTGCTTTCTCAGCGCTCAGCGGCCAAGGTCAGTGAGAGACAACAAACCTAACGTCACCGTGAGGTGCCAGGCTACGTAGAGGAGCCAGGACCACCAGGCTACATAGAGGGGGCAGGACGGCCAGACCACCGTCAATACCCCCAATGCAGTGTAACCTCTACTCCAGACGAACCACATGATCTGAGACCAGCCTCTGCTCAGGAGAGTTGGTGGGCAGCAGCGTGCTGAGCGAGCATCATGTCATATTCCATGTTGGTCAACTCTGTGAAGCAGTGCTTATGTTGACCCAGCGTTTCGCAAGCTCTGTTGGTCCCTGTCTGCTTGCTCCGCTCCACCTCGGCCCGTCTAGAAAACCCTCCACATAGCCACTCGCTTGTTAGTTTATCTACTTGAGTGACACGACTCAATACAGGAGTTGGTTGGTTAGTTGGTCTGCAAACAAGCAAATGAGTTAACTAGAGAGAGAGCAGGGGGGGAGTGCGGCGGAGGAGAGAGAGAAAGCCGCGAGGGAGAGCGAGACGGAAAGAAGAGAGAGGGGGGAAGAGAGAGCAAGAGAGGAGAGCAGAGAGAGAGATGAGAGAGAGAGAGAGAGAGAGAGAGGAGAGAGCAGAGAGAAGAGACGAGAGAAGACGGAGAGACGACGAGAGAGAGAGAAGAGATATGAGAGAGAGAGAGAGAGAGAGAGGATGAGGGGGTGAATGACCCTATACGACACACAGGTCATCACCGTGTCCAACACCCTCACATGACGCCAGAATGAATCGCCTGATATCTTTGGATATGAACTCGGTGAGTTTGAGTAGCCTGTTATATGCTCGCTTGCAGCTAGCTGTTCAGACTGATTAAACATGCTAGCCCGTATCCTATAGCCTCAAAGGAAACCGCTTTCCGACTGATTAAACATGCTACAAGCGGTCCGATCTAGCTACAGCATAATGCGCGTCTACAGAGCACACCTAGGCTAGGCAAGCGTATCCTAGCCTAGACTAGGCCAGCGTATCCTAGCCTAGGTTATGCTAGGTATGGGTAGGATTTGCTTGCCATGGCTTGGATCCATGCTAGCCACTGCTAGGATACTTTGCCGTATATAATTTGGACGAAGTTGTCATTGGTCAGATCACCAACAGTCGACATTGACTTTAACAACGCCATGGCAGCTCGGCTGGCTCTGGTGGAGACGCTTAGAACTGTATTGACCAAGCAAATAAGAATAAACTGAGTTTATTATATTAAAGGTACAGCTGGGCGATTAATTGATTTTAATCGTAATCCAAATTAATGGTTTAGGAGGATTTTTTTTTAAAGAAAATTGATTATGAAAAAAGAAGGTTAAATATCAACTTGGCAGCATGCACTGAAAAAAGTGAGTGTTTCGAGTTTGCTTAAAGTCTGTGGCAACCAAAAGCAGCAGCACATCACACTTATTCCAACATCTTAAAGGTCCCATTACATGCTACTTTATGGATGCTTTAAGATAGACTATAAGTGGTGGCACCCAAACACAGTATTTGAAGACGTTCCCGAAATTCAGCCGTGGTGAAGATTAACAGCCACTACGAGCCAGTCGCACATTGAGCTTTCCCCAAACGCGCCGTTTCGGTGTCTGCAGCTTTAATGGCAAATCGAGGAGGAGAAGAGGCCGGGTCAAAGGTGGAGGGTGGGGGTGGTGGCCCTTGAGCATTCCTACGACTACGGTACCATGCGCTCTGTTTACAGTGGATGTATCGTAATGGCGAGGCGCACACAGCCTTTGGCCTTGTTCTGTAAATACTCTGCAAGATGCTCCGCAAGAGTCCTGGAGCTCTATACTCGTGAATAATATATATATAACACTGCATAGATATATTATATCATATTAATAATATATATCACTGCCAAAAAGCCTGTGTGAGCCTCCAGACAGATATGTCATGAATCTCAAACGACTGCGTCCGGGTTCTCCGACGTCTCTGGTTCTTCCACGTCCACATCAATCAGAAGTAGACTGAACCACGACATGGAGGAGAAAGGGATTGTTGCCCGTGATTGTTGACCGCGGTTGTCTCCCGCTGGAGCCTCGCTGCCGAGGGACCCCCGCAGCGAGGCTCCGGCGGGAGCGCACCCTATGTTGTCGTTATGACCATGCTGGCCAAAACTTCTAAAAAAGATTTTTCAAATTCAAAACCTTTGGCCGCGACAGCCAAACATGAATCTGCCAAACAGTAAGTAAGCCAATTTCTCAGCAGCCTTTTGACATATCATAACCAAACTTGGTAAATAGACCCATGACATCATCATGGGGACACTCATTCAATTTAGTGACCTTTGACCTAGGGGGTGCTGTAATGAATGAAGATGTGTTTTAACTCCTCGCTCTCTTTACATGGGTATATTTCAAACTAATTTTCAATGTCTGGTTATGCTATCAGACCTCCCCATATAGCTAGTAAATTATTTCTCACGGAAACATCCGTGACAGCCAATTAAATTTGACAGTGAAGCAGCTAAACAGGAAGTAAGCCAATTTTCAGCAGCCCTGTGACATATCATAACCTGATACTTAGACCCATGACATCATCATGGGGACATTCATCAAATGTTGTGACCTCTGACCTCTAGGGAGCGCTGTTATTAATGAAGATGTGTTTTAACTTCTCTCTCTTCACATGAGTATATTTCAAATGTATTGTCAATGTCTGGTGATACTGTCAGACCAACCCATACAGCTAATAAATTATTTCTCATGGAAACATCAGAATTTGGCCTCCATGTTGAAAGTTGTCAAAATCAATAGTACATATTCACAGGCCACAAATTCTGTCCAATCTTCATGAAACTTGCACGATCTGATCTTAAGACCAAGCTGAACAAATGTGTCAAACAGCTTTTACAAATAAAAAAACGTCGCCGTCAAACTTGACGGCGTAGCTGCCAAACAGGAAGTAAGCCCATTTCTCAGCAGCCCTTTGACCTATATCAACCAAACTTGGTACAAAGACCCATTCAAAAACTGTTTGGCCTCGACAGAAAACCAAACTTGACGGCAAAGCCGCCAAACAGGAATTACGCTCATTTCTCAGCAACTCTTTAACATATCATAGCCAAACTTGGCACATAGTCTTATGACCCTATCCTGATGGTGCCCAAATAATTGGGCATCATCGACGCCTTGTTAGCAGCAAGTCTATTCCGGCCCTTAGAAAGAAACACCAATGTATTTTCATTGTAATAACCATTTGCCGATATGTTTCGTTTTAGGTGAAATAACTGAGAGAGTCATCATGTAGCCACCTAACCGATTATGTCTGTTGACCAAAATTTGTTTATGGAGTCTTATTCTGCTTGACCCCCACATTGCTGCTCGCAGTTATAGGTTATGTATTTTTCAGCAGCCCTGTGACATATCATAACCTGATACTTAGACCCATGACATCATCATGGGGACATTCATCAAATGTTGTGACCTCTGACCTCGAGGGAGCGCTGTTATTAATGAAGATGTGTTTTAACTTCTCTCTCTTCACATGAGTATATTTCAAATGTATTGTCAATGTCTGGTGATACTGTCAGACCAACCAATACAGCTAATAAATTATTTCTCATGGAAACATCAGAATTTGGCCTCCATGTTGAAAGCTGTCAAAATCAATAGTACATATTCACAGGCCACAAATTCTGTCCAGATCTTTCATGAAAACTTGCACAGATCTGATCTTAAGAACCAAGCTGAACAAAATGTGTCAAAACAGCTTTTACAAATAAAAAAACGTCGCCGTCAAACTTGACGGCGTAGCTGCCAAACAGAAAAGTAAGCCCATTTCTCAGCAGCCCTTTGACCTATATCAACCAAACTTGGTACACAAAGACCCATTCAAAAACTGTTTGGCCTCGACAGAAAAACCAAACTTGACGGCAAAGCCGCCAAACAGGAATTACGCTCATTTTCTCAGCATCTCTTTAACATATCATAGCCAAACTTGGCACATAGTCTTATGACCCCTATCCCTGATGGTGCCCAAATAATTGGGACATCATCGACGCCTTGTTAGCAGCAAGTCTATTCCGGCCCTTAGAAAGAAACACCAATGTATTTTCATTGTAATAACCATTTGCCGATATGTTTCGTTTTAGGTGAAATAACTGAGAGAGTCCTCATGTAGCCACCTAACCGATTATGTCTGTTGACCAAAATTAGTTTATGGAGTCTTATTCTGCTTGACCCCCACATTGCTGCTCGCAGTTATAGGTTATGTTGCCTCTGTTAATCATTGTTATTCTTCAAATAAAATCCTTTTTTTAGGACAAATCGCCCAGCCCTAAATAAAAGGTGAAAATTTTACAAGATAAAAGCAGTCTCGGAGAGGCCAAACAACTAGAACACACACAACCAGCCCTAAACCGGTGCAAATAAAATTTGATTTAATATAATTAATCTGGCGATTCACAGTAGTGCTCAAGCCTCAGCATGAGCATTAGGAAGAACTTTTTGGAATGAAGCCAAGGAGGCCAGAGTGCTGGAGAGCTCTGGAAGAACACCCCGTCTGGCCACAGAGGGCACTGTTCTGGGGTTTCATTATACACTAGTTTGTTTTTGTTTTTTCGCGCCCAACAAAACTTGGACAATGCCAAAGGTGAGCCCTGTGTACCTCAAGGACATTCAATACCGTACTAATGCCGTGGTACACCGTCACGTCGTACGTTAACGCTTTGTGTGTGTGTGTGTGTGTGTGTGTGTGTGTGTGTGTGTGTGTGTGTGTGTGTGTGTGTGTGTGTGTGTGTGTGTGTGTGTGTGTGTGTGTGTGTGTGTGTGTGTGTGCGTGCGTGTGTGTGCGTGTGTGTGTGTGTTTGTGTTTGCCAACAAATATAACCTGTCAGTGATGTCATTTCAAGCTCTGACTAGATTACCAGAGGAAATTCTAAGAACTTCTGAGAAATCAATCAGGTTTTACACGGGTCATTACATTACCTTACAGTAGGCAAACGGCTGTATCAATGCTGTCTGCTATGTTAGTCTATATCAAGTTAGAGTCTATATCATGTTAAACATTTGATAAGGGAATATACACGAACGTGACAAAAATGTACGTGTATAGTGCTGCATGCTACCGGGACACCGAAAGCTAAGATATTCACATGTCGTGTATCAAAAAAGACATATGGACAAAAACAATAACAAGTCAGAATGTTTACATATGACCTGTTTGACCAAAGTGTAGTTTGTTCCAGGGCTTGTTTGCACAGATTTCCCTCTGAGACCCTGACCCGAGTATATGAATATGTCTCTTATGATTCATGTAAGGTAATTATGTGGTGCCACTCTTGTACAAAGTGCCTTTCATGCTATTTTGAAGGCTGTGTAAATTAGATGGAAACCGAAAGAGGCATACCTATTTTTGTTGTTTGGTTTTGTTGCCCATGATTTCAGTTACTTCATTGGAAAAGGCAGAACACACACGCTCTTCTTTTATGTTTCATATCTGTCATTACTATTTTACTTTTCAGTGCCAACATCCCCAATCGAACGATCAAAAGCCAGAGATTTGTTCCTCCAACAGGAGGGGGAAAAATAGGATTGATAAAATAAGCCTGAGGGATGAGTTGTTTATCAGAGCTGACCTGTTTTTGTAACTATGTTTGGACCTGTGATCTCCAAACCCCTTCGGGACAAGGGTTAGGGACATCTCATATAGACTATAAACACCACAGATCAAACCCAGAATCTTTTGGCAGTGACAAGAGTCCAAACCACTGGATTAACCAGCCCATGTTTCAAGGGGGGGTTCAGAGGAGCACTGTCAGTGGAGCTTCTACTAATGTGGTCTTCGGGTAGCTAAGGTGGTCTTAAGGAGGTCTTCAGGTGGTCTTCAGGGCGCCTTCATGTGGTCTGCATTTAGATCTTTCTCCTGGCTGTACCTCCAGTGACGTGTGAGCGCTGGCGACGGGAGAACAGCCTACACAGGAGGAGTGTTTAGTAGAGGAGGTGAGGTCAGTGGAATACCACACTGGACATACTGTTGTTGTTGTGAGTAGTAGGCCACTCAGGTGGAAAGAGCCGTAACCACTGGTTAATGACGCCTGGAGTGGAGGAGGTCTCCATCACTGCTGACTCATGAGTCCCATCGGTTTGTTCCACCATGGCTTTAAACATGCTTCGCACATCTGCTCCATTCATAATCTACTCTAACCCACATTACTCTGCTCCATCCAACTGTAGTACTATGTTCTAGAATAACCTACTCTGTTCTAGATTACGGTTCTCTAACCTATTTTTGAATCATCGATTTGGTCGTATTCTAGAGTGTATTTCATACAAGTCTGTTGTATTGTGGATGAATCGATTGGTTGTTTTTCCACACTGCTCCAGAGTGTTCCTCCATGACGTGCGATGAGCGTAGCCCTCCTCTCCGCCATGTTCCCGGGAGCGGGGGAACATTACTTCTTGTTTTCCACCACCAGAAAAAAATATTAGGTCCTGCCGTCCTGTAATGGCAGCCCTTTAACCCTGGCAGACTCCTGCTCCCTCCTCCTCCTCCTCCTCCTCCTCTGGTCTTCATCCTTCACCACCTCTTCGTCGAGCTTCTCCTCTTCTTCATCCTCCACCTCCTCCTCTTCTTCATCCTCTCACCCACCTCTTCGTCGAGCTTCTCCTCTTCTTCATCCTCCACCTCCTCCTCTCCCTCCTCCATCTCCTCCTCTAACCTCCCCCCACCACCACCACCACCACCACCACCACCACCACCACCACCACCACCTACTCCTCCTCTCTCCCTCATCCTCCGCTTCCCCACCTCCTTACTCCTTCCTCTTCTCCACATCTCCTTCATCCTCCACCACCACCTTCCTCTTTTTATCTTCCCCACCACCACCACCACCACCACCACCACCACCACCACCACCACCACCCCACCCCTCCACCACCCTCTCTCCCGTCACCACTCCTCCTCTTACTTCCTCTCCCCCACCACCACACACCACCACCACCACCACCACCACCACCACCACCCCCTCCTCCGTCACCACCTCCTCTTACTCCTTCCTCTTCTCCACCTCTTCCTCTTCCCCACCACCACCACCCCCTCCTCCGTCACCACCTCCTCTTACTCCTTCCTCTTCTCCACCTCTTCTTCTTCCCCACCACCACCCCCTCCTCCGTCAGCACCGCCTTCTCCTCCTAAGTGTTTAAGAGCTCCATTGATAGCTCTCCTCTGGCTGCTGTGCTGCGTCAGGCTGACCTATTACCTAAAGCCCCACAGAACGCGCTCTGTTCCTGGCGCAGGGGGGGGACTCACTCACTACTGAACGCCTGGCGTTTACGCCAAGGCCTGCTGCCTGCTTCTTTCCACTGACCTCGTAAAAAATATGTTTTTATTTTTAAAACAACGCTTGTAATGACATAACTACTCACTGATGGGAAGGAGGTCGGGGAGACGGAGAAAGGGGAGGAGAAGGGGTTCACTGGTATATAAGATCGGGGCACATGAGGAGCTGAATATTTCGTTTACCCCCTTTTACCTTTCCAGAGAGATTCTCCCCTCTCCTCGTCTCTCCTCTCCTCCTCACCCTACTATTCTCCTATCATCTCTCTCCTATCTTGTCTCTCCTCTCCTCTTCACCTAAATCTGCTCCTTTTTCCTCTCCTCCCCTCATCTCTCCTTAGCTCATCTCACCTCGTCTCTCCTCTTCACCTCACTCTGCTTCCTTTCTCCTCTCCTCCCCTCATCTCTCCTCCCCTCATCTCACCTCGACTCTCCTCTCCTCTTCACCCCACTCTGCTCCGGTCTATTCTTCTCTCCTCGTCTCTCTTCTCCTCTCCTCCTCTCCTCCTCTCCTACTCTGTATCATGGATCGTTGTGGGTTGTGTGTGTGTGTGTTCTGCAGGTGGGCTGCGAAATCCTGGAAGCTTCAGACAGACAGCGTGTGATAATTAAAATACTTTAATACTTAATGTGGTCACCGCGGTAACAAAATGAGGGCTATTCTAAACCGCCGTGAAAATAATGGAACGTGACAGCCGTAAGATTACCTCCTGCACAAACACAGAATACTACCCCTCGAGTCTAAGTTTCAACAACACTACATTCCTACTGGATACATGAATGTAGAAACAGACCCATACGTGTCCTGAGGTCATGACCTCCAACCTCCACCTTAACATTCTGCAGTACTGACTAAGAAACACTTGACAATCATGTTTTTGGTATGTTGACTTGACTAGTGTATAGTATATACCGAGTGGTATATTATGTAAATATTTTTTATAAGACACAAGACTCAGTATAGTACAAAGACATCATCAAACAACACCTTCACCAGTGATGGTACCTGTTTTCCTATTGGTCTGTGGTTGTCCAACGTATGCAAAGTGTGAACCTATAGATTATGTGCAGACTAAAACAAGGAAGGCCACAGCACGAGAGACATCCCCTCCATGTTGTGTCCTAGCTTCTACACACATATCTCGGGTACACGCCGCACCACAAGAAGTAAAACACCATCTCGTTTGATTAGAAAAACCTGGAAACACAAAACATCGCCATGTCCCTCGTTAAAGCTGCTGTGAGTAAGATTGGAGAGCTGTAAACACAAGACAGCATGGTTCTGAAACTAAAATCACTCAAAAACCTTCTCTGCTCCTTACCTCCCTCCCTCATTCCATTTTCCACCATTGAGAAGTGAGGAAAACACACATCTGGGATCAAAAGTTAGGATTGCTCCTCAATCAGGGAAGAGATGTCGTGAATGGTAAGAAATAAGCCAGGGAGCGATCATTGAATGTAAATCGGCTCATACAGTTTCAGGTGATTTGAAACCGATTGTACTCACTAATAGCTGGCGGGTTGTCGATGCCATTTCAATAAAAAAAAACAAAAAAAAAAACAGCTCCTAAATCGTAGGCCTACAGCACCTTTAAACAGCTTCCAAATGTACAGCGTTGAGTGGAGTGCATATATGATGAGATATAACCTCAATATCTCTATTATTTTTGGACAGTCAACATCACGCTTAGTAAAAACACAACACTTCACTTCAATTCTCAGACATGCAGAACACGACATTGTTCTCTTAGTGCAGTAAACAGGACGGGAATATTAAACAGCAGAAACACGATCAAGTGGTATATTACAACAGGTCCTTTTTGGGGTGAATCACAAATAGAGTCAATAAAAACCGTTCCACTTTATGGATTATGTGCAGAAAAACGAATGAATATGGAATTCATCCAGTATTGATCATTGCAAAGATGGATCATAATCATGGAGATGATGTTTGGATCAGTAAAGAGTCGAGAAACGTCCAGTCGCATCCTGCCCCGATATCTATACCCTCGTCATCCAGCAGAATGGTGGCGGATCACAGATATAGCCTAGCCAACAAGATAGTATAGTAGCCCACATTATAAAGCTACTTGGTAGGCCTATAGATTATCGATCGGACGACATTATCGGCAGCGTGTGAGTGAACACGGTTTAACGTTACGACGTCGATGAGCAAAGAGACAACTCATGCATCTGAAAGTTCAGTAGTTCGAGTCCTGCCGTGACACTAAATCGGCGAATCAGAGAATCTTCATGCAGCAACATGGAAAACCGATGCACAAAGTCAACAGCTGCTTTGAGATATACCTTCTGATTAAGATGTTAATTAGTAGAAGCGGAATGGGGCTTTAAGCGTGTAGTTGCACACTCAGGCCGCTAGATGGGAGTGTTCACCTGCTCCACAGCCTGTATCAAGCTCTGACAGAATGAATGGGCGTAATGATGGGCAAAGTATTACACGTGTATATTTAGGACTATTGCTTTTAGATACATCTGCATGTCTTGTTAGTTTTGTGAATGACACACTTAACAGGAACAACTAATGATTTTCTGAACATGTGTTGGGGTGACGCAAGATATCAAACACCCTCTCTCCAGCCAGACACATTGATCTGATGTCTCTCTACATCCCACGCTCTCTCTCTCTCTTCCTCCACTCACCCCCCCCCCCTCCCCCCTCTCCCTCTCTCTCTCTCTCTCTCTCTCTCTCTCTCTCTCTCTCTCTCTCTCTCTCTCTCTCTCTCTCTCTCTCTCTCTCTCTCTCTCTCTCTCTCTCTCTCTCTCTCAACATTCTCATTGTTCTCTCCACCCATCTCCAAATCTACTGCCTTCTCGCTTGTCTCTTTTCTCTCTTCTCTCTCCACTCCCACCACTACTCTCGCTCTCTCCCCCTCTCCCTCTCTCACACGCCCCCCCCCTGTTCTCCCTCTCCCCTCTCCCCCCTCCCTCTCTCTCTCCCCCCCTCCCTATCCCCCCCCTGCCTCTCTCTCTCTCTAATCGGCTCTATCTTTCCACTCCTTTATGTGGTCTCTCTGACAGCGTATCCTTCACTCCACTCTCATCTGTCACACACACACACACACACACACACACACACACATCACACACACACACACACACACACACACACACACACACACACACACACACACACACACACACACACACACACACACACACACACACACACACACAACACACACACACACAGCCCCCCAGGGGGGTTCAGAGATTGGCATTTCTCAAGTGGTGGGGGGTTTGGGGGGGTAACCAATCTGTACCCAGCTGGGCAGAAGAGGCCGGGCGTGGCTCACACAAGTGTGTCTTTGAGAGTGTGTCCGTGTGTGTGTGCGCGGATGTAGAAGAACAAGTAATGAATGCGGTGATGCCAGCCCTCACCTGCTCCACTTCAAGTGACATTCTCAGCATTTTAAATCCAGTCTAGACTTCCCTCTGACCCGCCCTTATTAATACTGGCTGTTCATTGGCTGACTCCACTTCCCCCTGATTCTCCCTCGTCAATACTGGCTGTTCATTGGCTGACTCCATTTCCCCCTGACCCTCCCTCATGAATACTGGCTGTTCATTGGCTGACTCTACTCTCTTTAGACATAATTTGCAGATCTTAATTTCAAACCCAACTGACCATATCTGACCAAGACATGAAGCAAACTTATGGACAAACTATTCCATCTTATAGCGGGAAACAAGGTCAGATAGGTCTGCAATGGAGGACAGATATGATGGAGGTCCGATATGTCTATGGTTGGTCTCTGGTTATTCAGGGGGGTCAGATAGTTCTATGATTGGTCAGTGTGGTTCAGATAGGTCTGTGATTGGTCAGTGTGGTTCAGATAGGTCTGTGGTTGGTCAGTGGGGTCAGATAGGTCTGTGATTGGTCAGTGGGGTCAGATAGGTCTGTGGTTGGTCAGTGGGGTCAGATAAGTATTTCATTGGTCAGTGGGGTCAGATAGGTCTGTGGTTGGTCAGTGCGGTTCAGATAGGTCTGTGGTTGGTCAGTGGGGTCAGATAAGTATTTCATTGGTCAGTGGGGTCAGATAGGTCTGTGGTTGGTCAGTGGGGTCAGATAGGTCTGTGGTTGGTCAGTGCGGTTCAGATAGGTCTGTGATTGGTCAGTGTGGTTCAGATAGGTCTGTGATTGGTCAGTGTGGTTCAGATAGGTCTGTGGTTGGTCAGTGGGGTCAGATAAGTATTTGATTGGTCAGTGGGGTCAGATAGGTCTGTGGTTGGTCAGTGCGGTTCAGATAGGTCTGTGGTTGGTCAGTGGGGTCAGATAGGTCTGTGGTTGGTCGGATAGGTCTGTGATTGGTCAGTGTGGTTCAGATAGGTCTGTGATTGGCCAGTGGGGTCAGATAAGTATTTCATTGGTCAGTAGGGTCAGATAGGTCTGTGGTTGGTCAGTGGGGTCAGATAAGTCTGTGGTTGGTAAGTAGGGTCAGATAGCGCTGTGATTGGTCGGTGGGTCAGATAGCTCTGTGATTGGTCGGCAGGGTCAGATAGCTCTGTGATTGGTCGGTGGGTCAGATAGCTCTGTGATTGGTCGGCAGGGTCAGATAGCTCTGTGATTGGTCAGATAGGTCTGCGGTTGCTCAGTCGGGGGTCAGATGTGTCCTGGGAGGTCTGGCAGGGGGGAGCAGGAGAGGCCGGGTCGGGGTTCGATCCCGCGGGTCTTCATGAAGGACAGGATCTGGTCGGGGATCTCGGCCAGCACATCCTTGGCCAACCGGGCCATGCTCAGCACCTGGTTCCCCGTGCGGTCGATGTAGTCCCGGAACGGAACAAACTGCAGGGCAGGCACACAAGGAACTCCGTTACCCAGAAGCCCTCAGGACTGAGGCAGGAAGGTACAGGCACACAAGGAACTCCGTTACCCAGAAGCCCTCAGGACTGAGGCAGGAAGGTACAGGGACACAAGGAACTCAGTTACGCAGAAGGCCTCAGGGCCGAGGTAGGATAGTACAGTGAAACAAGGCCCAGGGTACCTTAAACCTCATGAATTCTACCTAAAATACTTTCAAATTCACCAATAAAATATAAATATAATTTAAATTAGGATCAGAAATGATGGTAATGTCCAAGAGATAAAACAGACCCGCTTCCAGTCTTTTATTGTGAAAAGTCGGTGTGTGTTTACCTGTACGATGTCCCTCTCAGCCTCACGGCCCTTAAAGGAGACTCGCACCTCATCTCCATCCAGCTCCTCCATCGCTGTACAACGGAACACACCGGAATCAAACACAACGGAACCCAACACAACGGAACCCAACACAACGGAACCCAACACACCGGAATCAAACACAACGGAATCAAACACAATGGAAGCCAGATCACAATGGAATTCAAATTGGAATGTAAACCAAATCAAATAATACAAACCATCCCATGCTCAGAGAAAGGTGTACTTAAAGACTTTAGCAAAATATTCTTTTTCAGCTGAGCAACCATTTAAAGTTCTTATAATCCAATGAAATTTACCGTCAAACTCGGCTGGCCCCACCCCTACGATGATGATGGACATGGGGAGAGAGGCGGCCTGGACAGTGACATCACAAACAGAAGACCATGACATCACAAACAGAAGACCGTTACATCACAATCAGAAGATCATTACATCACAAACAGAAGATCATGACATCACAAACAGAAGATCATTACATCACAAACAGAAGATCATTACATCACAAACAAGATCATTACATCACAAACAGAAGATCATGACATCACAAACAGAAGATCATGACATCACAAACAGAAGATCATGACATCACAAACAAGATCATTACATCACAAACAGAAGATCATGACATCACAAACAGAAGATCATGACATCACAAACAGAAGATCATGACATCACAAACAAGATCATTACATCACAAACAGAAGATCATTAGAATCAGAATCAGAATCAGAAAATGTTTATTGACAAATACATTTACACATATAAGGGAATTTGTCTTGGTATTCGTTGCGCACGATCTTAACAAACAATAAACAGTAAGCAATAATGCAAAAGTATTGAAAAATAAGTACTGAAAAAAATAAGAGTAAATAAAAAATAATAAAAAAAAATTAAAGATACTCTATATACATATGCACCGTAATAAGATAAGAAGATAAGAAGATAAGAATATATGTACAATTGTGCGTGGTGGTGCAAGTAGTGCAACACTTTTTGTCATCATAGGCAGACGACTGTGGGTGTTGATGGGGATACATGATACTGTATATTGGTGTGTGTGTGTGTGTGTGTGTGTGTGTGTGTGTGTGTGTGTGTGTGTGTGTGTGTGTGTGTGTGTGTGTGTGTGTGTGTGTGTGTGTGTGTGTGTGTGTGTGTGTGTGTGTGTGTGTGTGTGTGTGCGTGTGTGTGTGCGTGTACTCACGTTTACCACAGCCTCCTTGGTTTGCAGCATGTCAGAGATCACTCCATCTGTGATCATCAGCAGCACAAAGTACTGAGACCCGTCTGTTACCTCAGCGGCACAGCTGGAGACACACATCTCAGCGGCACAGCTGGAGACACACACACCACACACACACACACAGCACACACACACACACACACACACACACACACACACACACACACACACATTGGATTACAGTTAGATTAAAACAGGTTTATTTGAATGCATGTAAAGCATTTTGTCAAGGGTTGTATAGAATAATAATAACTATTTATAATATCATTAATAATGATATTAATCATTAATGTTAATAATCCCCATGTTTCAAGCTGTACAGAGACACTGACTTGGCCACTTGGTATATTATCTATAACATTATGATTATTAATGTTAATAATCCTCATGTATTGTATATTTTTTATATTTCTTTCTTGACATTCAGTCTGTGGAAAACAAAGGAAGACTTTCATTGTATGAATGAGAACATGTTTCTTATTGTATAAATAAACCTCATGTTATCATGCTGTACAGAGACACTGACTTGGCCACTTGGTTGATGACGGGGGCGAAGTTGGTGGGTCCGTAGAGCGTGACGGTCCGCAGGCTCTCGAAGTAGGCCTGGAGCACCCCCTCAATCCCCACGCAGTTAGGGTTCACGCTGTCCCCGCTCTGAAGGGTGGAGGGAAGGTCTGTTAAGGTATGGTTACGGTAAGGTAGCAAACTTTAGCATTGATAGTATTTTTTGCATTATATGCAGTGTTGGGAAGGTTACTTTTGAAATGTATCCAGTTACAGAACAATACAAAATACATGCCCAAAAATTTAACATGTAACGTATTCCATTTCATCACTCAATCTGAGTATTGTATTCTGAATACTTACTTCCACATTGAATTGCATTTTATAAGTGTAGGAATGCAGCATCAAATCCTGCTTACTAAACAGGCCTATTCTGGTGTGTTCTTCTGTTCAAACTGGCTGAATGTGTTAGGCCCAAGTCTCCCTGAAAGTGAACTATTTTATATAATTTGCTGTAGTGGAACAAAGAATATAAGGGTATGTTTATGCGAAAGATATTTGCTATTACATCTAACATTATTTTCACTGAGCTAAGTGCATATATATATATATAGAGAGAGAGAGAGAGAGAGGAGAGAGAGAGGAGAGAGAGAGAAGAAGAGAGAGAGAGAGATCGAGAGAGAGAAGAGAACGAGAGAGAGAGAAGAGACGAGAAGAAGAGAGAGAGAGACGAGAGAGAGAAGAGAGAGAGAGAGAGAGAGAGAGAGAGAGAGAAGAGAGGATTGTTCAATCATTGGCATTTTCACGTTTTATGTGGGTGTCTGTCCAAAAAAAATGTGCTGCTAGTCTTGGAGTTACCGCTAATCAAACAATAATTCCCATAATGCGCACGGCTGAGCGCGTGCCTGTTACGTCCAAACAGGCGCTTTGTAGAACTTGATCGGACCGAGCTGCGTTCGCTTTCACATCGCAAGCGAACCGCACCAGGGTTCGTTTTGGAAGAGAACCGAGACCAGCTGTTCAGGGAGGTCTCCGTCGGCTGATTTGGTTCACATCGAAGTGAGGCGGTTGCATTCACACTAACGCAAACGTACCGAACCAAGGGACCAAACTCGTTTAGTGCGCACTAAATGCTGTTGGTGTGAAAGCACGAATAAACTGCTGAAACAGAGGTATCGTCATGTAATCCATTGATTTCAACAATGTAAGTGTATTCTAAATACCAACTATTTAAATTGTAACGGGAATACAGTGAGCTAATTTGTATTCTGAATACGTAATGCCGGTACATGCATTCCGTTACTCCCCAACACTGTTTAGCCTATATGGTATAGATTAAAGCTAGAGCAGAGTATTGTATGTATTACATGGTATAGATTAAAGCTAGAGTAGGCAGGATACACCTGTCAGAAAAGGTAACCCCAACCCTCCCTTCAGAGGCAGGGAGACAGACAGATTGGCGGTCCAATCATTCAGGACGAAAAAAAATGATTAGACAGGTTTATTACAGGCCTGCGACAGATACCAGATATTTTTTTTTGTCAGAGCATTTCATTTATTGATTGCTGTCAGGGTGCAAAGACCATTTCAACAGATATGACAAAAAAGGCTTCTAAAAAAAATGGCCATCCCATCTTTAAGCATAAGCAGGGAAACCTCCCGCCAGCTGACGACAAACAAGTCATACATTCACGGACCAATGGAACCATTAACATTTACTGGGTACCCGGGCGTCGAGACGGCCAGTTCCACCATAACAGATCCATCAATCAACCAGCCGCCGGCTGAGCCAACTCCAACAAGGGCCAAGACCCGAGCACACGCAATATCTGGGATTTAGAAGCAACAGCCCCACGCTCGCCCCCACTGCACTCATCACCTGCTTGTGTGGCAGTTTGGTGACTGCATATCACGATGTACACCCTTACGTTGTTATGTATTTCTGTATGTAGGGCAGGCCAGAGTAGATAGATTAGAGTCTGGAAGGCAGGTGGATACGAGGGAGAAGGCTCAGGTAAGGTAGTGTAGAATATGGTAAGATAAGGTAGGGGAATTTAAGATTACGTTAGGAGCCGGTAAGGGGAGGTTATTCAGGGTAAGGTTATGTAAGATGATGAAGATTGAACTGGGATGTGTTTGAAATGCAAACAATACACAAGCTTTCACCAAAAAAAATAACAATGGGATTACAATGCTCTTCTTAA
Source organism: Melanogrammus aeglefinus (assembly GCA_900291075.1). Taxonomy (NCBI): domain Eukaryota; kingdom Metazoa; phylum Chordata; class Actinopteri; order Gadiformes; family Gadidae; genus Melanogrammus; species Melanogrammus aeglefinus. The sequence goes on from OLKM01000726.1 coordinate 157,506, forward strand.
GAGGCTTTTCTAAAGTATGTCTTTTTAAGATGACTTTAACCAGCGCAGAATATCCCCAGAGCCCTCTCTCCTGCTCTTTGAAGGGGGCTCTGGATGCTTAAGTCTATTTCTCTAATTATCCTCACGGGTACACCAGGCATACTTTCAATTCCAATAAACAAAGATCACTCGAAATCAAAGCTGGACATTTCTCTCCAACCTCTCTCCTTGGGTGGGGAGCATTTGACCTGCAAGCTCATTAATTCTGACCCTGCCAAATCTCCACTCTGTGTACGAACAAGCGAGCAGCTACTGTGAGACATGCATCTCCCTGTGCAATTAACACTGTTTACCTCCATATATCCAGAAGAGTGGAGGAATCCTACATTAACACTGTTTACATCCATATGTCCAGAAGAGTGGAGGAATCCTACATTAACACTGTTTACATCCATATGTCCAGAAGAGTGGAGGAATCCTACATTAACACTGTTTACATCCATATATCCAGAAGTGTTGAGAGATCCTATGTTAAACAGCCGGGAATTTGAAGACTAGATGCATAGCACTGCTATAACGTAACATCATTTACCGTATCGCTAGGCTTCCTTCCTGCTGGCCGTTTACATTTCCCACTTATTTCCTGGCCGGTGTTGGAGTTGTAATACGGTGTTAATCCCTTTGGATTAACGTCAACTCAAGGACTTAATGCAAATGAATAATTCATATCCTTAACTTGCACATATACTGTGACTGCTTCTATTAAAACATATGCTACTTACAACTTGACCCTTGTATCCAGTAAGTGTCACAATATTAGGTATTAAGTGTTTTTACAGATACAGATTTAAGTGTTGTAGTGTTAAGTATTAAGCATTAAGCTGTTTTAGTATTCAGTGTTTAACAGTAAGTGTGTCGCAGATAAAATGGTTTGTAACGACATTAACTGTCTAATGAATGTGTGTAACAGATTTAACGGGGAGAATGTGTGTATCAGGGTTACGTCTTCAATGGATGTCTGTAACACGGTGAATGTAACGGTTGTGTGTAACAGGGTAAAGCGTTTGATGAATGTGTGGGACAGGTATAATGTGACGGTTGTGTGTAACAGGGTAAAGTGTTTAATGAATGTGTGGGACAGGTATAATGTAAGGGTTGTGTAGAACAGTATTAAGTGTTGAACACACTGTGCTTTAACAGTAATGTTGTTTTAACAGCTAACAGGGAACTTTAAATTAAGTCAGCTGGTGGCTCCTTGAGCAGGAAGTGAGACGTGGTGACTTCCTGCTGGGAGGGAAGATGGGGAGGCTCCTCAAAGAGGAGCAGCAGCTGTTGTGTGGCTGACAGCTCCTGTTGTTTGTTTGTGTGTGTGTGTGTGTGTGTGTGTGTGTGTGTGTGTGTGTGTGTGTGTGTGTGTGTGTGTGTGTGTTGTGGTGTGTGTGTGTGTGCTGTGTGTGTGCGTGTGTGTGTGTGAGAGTGCACGTGTGTGTTTGGGTGTATGTGTGTGTGCTTCTTCTTAATCAATCGCGTGCATGATGTGTGTTACGTAAATGTGTTTACGTGTGTGTAAACATGTGTGTTGATACGTATGAATGAATTGACATTCACCCGTTCATCACTCATCCACACACTGACCTGTCAGCTGGTCAGGACAGTTATGTGTTTATTTACACTAGAGACCAATTATGATATCAGAAGTATTCAACCATTCTGTAGTAATTGGTATGTTAACTATGCATATATGTTTATATGTATATGACATATAATATATATATATATATATATATATTCATGTCTAAAGTACATAACTATACATGTGTGTGCTGATATATAGGCGTATTTAAATCAATATACAAATTTATATATACATATATGTGTGTCTATAGTACATAGGTATGTATGTATAGTATATGTTTATACATCAATATATATGGAAACATTCATGCCTATGTGTATATATTTATAAATCTATATATATACATGTATCCATGTCATAGGTATGTATGTATATATATATATATCTATATATATATATAATCTATAGGTCATAGGGGGCCACGGACCAGGGGGAAGGCGTGTAGATGTTAATAGTTACATACAGATATATATAATCTATAGGTCATAGGGGGCCACGGACCAGGGGGAAGGCGTGTAGATGTTAATAGTTACATACAGATATATATAATCTATAGGTCATAGGGGGCCACGGACCAGGGGGAAGGCGTGAGACACATTCCCGTTGGGGGGCAGCTTGGCCCCGAAGCCGTAGGCTGGGAAGAGCTTGTCGCTGTCGTAGTCCTGGATCACCTCCCCCACCGCCTTCAGCGCCATCCCGTAGGCGTTCATCTGGTACGGACTCATGTAGTGCAGAGAGCTGGGCTGGGACGGACTGCCTGCAACACGTAGATACACATATACACACACAGGTGTTACACTAAACATACACTTCATGTAGTGCAGATACCTGGTCTGGGACAACTGCCTGCCACACATGTACATTATAAATATACATTACATATCTATATACATATATATGTAGACACTACTATAACTATACTGTAACATTCATCCGGTGGTGTGCTGGAGTACCTCGATATATGCAATAAATGCAATATATGTATACACAATCGGTTTGTACGACATAGATGTATATATACTTGAGCACACACAGGCAGATGAAATCCATGAAAATCCAACCAGGAGAGAGTTTTAAATGGAGTCACGATGGTGACGCTGTGCACTTTGCCTGAAGGAAGCGGGGAATGATTGACAGACAAAAATATTCAGATGCACACTGTCTCCCCCCGCCCCCCTCTCCTCTTTCTCTCCCTCCTCTCTCTCTCTCTCTCGCACTCTCTCCCGCTGTCTCGCTCCTCTCCCTCTTGCTCCCACACTCCTCCCTCCCCCTCTCTCTCTCGCACTCTCTCTCAGACTCTCCCTCTCGCTCTCTCTCTCTCTCCCTCTCATCTCTCCTCTCTCTCCCCCCTCTCTCTCTTACATTTTCCCCCACTCTCTCTCTCTCTCTCTCTCTCTCTCTCTCTCTCTCTCTCTCTCTCTCTCTCTCTCTCTCTCTCTCTCTCTCTCTCTCTCTCTCTCTCTCTCTCTCTCTCTCTCTCTCTCTCTCTCTCTCTCTCTCTCTCTCATATAAAGTGGCACAATTGAAAATGAAAAAAAAGGATGATAAGGTAAAAGTGAATGGAATGAATAACAGATTCACACGACACACACACACACACCACACACACACACACACACACACACACACACACACACACACACACACACACACACACACACACACACACACACACACACACACACACACACACACACACAAACACCAGGGGCTGCCACCTGGTTGAGTAGATATTAAGCCCTCGCCCGGTTTCATTTGAGGGGTTCCACTAGGAGGGGTCCGGTTTAGTGGGTCATGAGGTAGGATATCAAAGCGAAGGCCAATGGTCGTTCACTGAGAGAACGGACGATAACGTTCTCTCAGTGAATGACTCTTTGTGTCCGCCACAGGAACACACACACTCCGTTCCCTTTAGACGCTAAAACAACAGGATTTTGTGTGTTCTTGTGTCCCTCAAATCGAACAGCACATCCCCTAAAACTTAGAGGAAGTGCTGAGTGATTTGAGGGATATGTTCTGAGGGCCAAGTCAGCACCGTTGGGCCCCTGTCTCACTACGTATAGAACGATTATAGAACTCCATCTCTATCTATATATATAATCTATCTTTAGGTACTAGAACATGTATAGAACCTCCTTCCAGATACCAGTTATAGATGTCATTGTCTGTCTGTTTCCTTGTCTTGTTTTGGCGTGTTTCCTGTTTTACTTTGGTATCTCTGACTTGTTTCTCCCCAAGTCCGGTCAGGTTTCCCTCCTGTGTGATGACTGCTCCCTCCCCTGATGTGTTTCAGCTGTTACTCGATGCGTGCCCTGTGTGTGTTATTTAAGCCCTTGTCTTTGCTTTGTTCTTTATCAGATCATTGTAGTTCGTGGTGACCATGACTATAGAACCTAAAGATATTAGAATGTTAATATAACCTACTTTAGATACCAGAATAAATAAATATAATCTACTTTAAAGGTGCCATGACATGCTATTTTATGGATGCTTTAATATAGGTATTAGTGGGCCACTAACACAGTATTCAAAGACGTTCCCTAAATTCAGCCGTGGGGCAGAGTTACAGCCACTCCGAGCCAATCGCACATTGATCTTCCCCCAAATGCGCTGTTTTGGTGCCTGAGGCTTTAATGCAAATGAGGAGGAGAGAGGAGGGTGAAGGAGGAGGGTGGGGGTGCGGCCCTGAGCAGCTTGCGGCCACGGCACCATGCGCTCTGTTCACAGGGGATGTATCGCAATGGAGGCGCACACAGCCTTTGGCCGTGTTCTGTAAATATTCTAGAACACACGGGAGTCCTGGAGCTCTATATCTAAATAATATCATATAATACATAGATATCTTTATAATACATATTATCACCGCCAAAAGCTGTGTGCGCCTCCAGGCGATATTATGAATCACAAACGACTTTGTCGGGTTCTCCGACGTCTCTGGTTCTTCCACTTTCACATCAACCTGAAGTAGACTGAACCGCGCGCTGCCTGCTGCCGGCCGCCCGCTGCCGGGCGGTGGTGCCTCGCGGCAACCGGCGGCATGTCGCAGTTCATGTACTTCAGGGAGTCAAAGCCAAAGTTCCTTTCCCCCCCAATTCCTTCTCAACCATGGCTGAGATAACCCCCACTACAGTCCCGTTGTGGGAATACAAGAGACGTCAAAGAACCGACAAGAAACACTTGCGTTACAGTGTGTGTATTCACACACACACACACACACACACACACACACACACACACACACACACACACACACACACACACACACACACACACACACACACACACACACAAACAACACAGAGCTCCACACATTATGTTTATTCCTGCTGGGAATGTGTTCATATTCGCTGGGTACTCCTACCCCTGGGGGGGGAAGAACATATTTTTCAAGCATCAAAGGACCGGGTACTTTTGCACTCAGTCATACACTTATTTTATAATTACATCGACAGAGAAACTTTCGTGTGTATTGATTTAGAAAAAAAGAGCCTGCTGAGTAAAGAAAAGACCAAAGGACTCTCAGAGGGGGGCTAATGAGAGCCAATCGCCAGGAACAACTAGGACAGGCTAGTGTGGAACTCTATTTATGTTAGAAAACCTCATAAAGTGAGATTTTCATGCCATGGCACCTTTAAGATACTAGAACGTTAATAGAACCTAACTTAAGACACTAGAACAGATAGAACCTACTTTAAAATAGTAGAACACACAGAACGTAGGAGTGTCATACCGTTGGATGCGGTGAAGTCGATAG
>OLKM01000726.1:166457-233992 GCA_900291075.1 Melanogrammus aeglefinus
AAAAGACTAAAGCTAATTTCTCAACGATTATATCGACCAATAGGAAACTATTGACAGGAATGAAGCCCACAAAGTCAAGATTCACAGCAGGTTTTGCAGGTTATGGGTGCTCTAATCGTATTACCTCTTAAGTGTCACACTTATTTTAACCATTTCCCCTCACAATATAACCTTTTTACAAAGGTGTAATCTCAAGGAAGGTGTGGCTCATAACACTTATTGTATTTATGCAGCCTTTATACCAGAGCACAAGTGGTTTACTAAATAGTGGACATAACTCCTATTTGCGTTGACCTTAAAGCAGGCCACAACCGTAACATTGACTAGGTGGCAGTTGTTTCAATTATATGCGTCAAAGAACGAGCTAGAGTCAACGTGTTGTCTTCACTAGTTTAACCTGTGCCCTCGTAAATGAAGTAGCCAGACCCATGATGAATGGAAGAACAACACATATTCAACCACGCTTTGCAACAAGGGTCTGGTTTGCTTATGATATTTTTTATTACTTTTTTTTTAATAATTTTTTATTATTATTATTTTTTATTACTACTTATAGGCAATTGAAATCAACACATTACATGGATCTTAATTTAACCACTCAAAACCAAAATAAGCACGAGTTATGCTTGATTGACGCACGGCACAGTCGTGCGCTGTCCTTTCAGCACCAGGTGTTAATTCACAGGATGACATGTGGACTAAAGACATGAAATTGTGATTAGCGACCCGGCCATGGGTCTACAATGCAACCTCACGACTTAAGTCGCACCTAAATCGCCTTAACATTCATGGCGCGTCCGGGCACTTGTTGCATGAGTGAGCATTTGGGGATTTTCAACATTTCTGTGATTTCCAACTTATCTTGAGTATGATAAAACATCGAGGTTATAATTTTTGTTTTATTAAGCAGTGCATTTTGATACAGCAGAGAAGTCCAACACTTTTTGAGGGGAGGGAAATCAGTATCCAAACCGCACGCCCTGTTTAAGGACCAGAGCTGTGTTACAAACAGCTGTGCGTAATTCATGTCCAAGCATAAGGAGTGCGTGACCGGGATATCGATTCTATTATTGATTAAAAAAAAAAACAGAAACGCAAACCGGACTGTTTTTTCTCAGAACACCAAGGTCGTTTCTGAGGACATTAGAGAGGAGAGGCCAGTATCAACTCTGCTTTTCGCTTGATTGCGATTTCAGTGAAAGGGGCGAAGAGCTTCCAGACGCAGAGTGGAGGAGTGAAGCAGACTGAGAACTGGAGGATCGATGGTCGGGAAACTACAATGAACTTTTCCTTTACGGGTATCTCCCGATGTTGTTGTAATTAAAGACTGGATTGCGGAGTGATCCACATGGGACAGCGGTCCTCAGTCAGGATAAAGAGAGCGAGGACCCTCAGACCATCGGACCTTTGGAGAGCTCACTACATCTCACCGGTGGAACGGACGGCAGCTCCTTTCTGCTCGTTTCCTACAAATGACAGCCTACTAGTTGGAAAGTGATAAGTACATCATATTCATTCATTGGACTATACCTTATAACAAGGAATAGCTTTTGGATTCATGGTTTTGGATGCGCTACAGGTTCCTAGGCTCCGATCGGCTCAAAACTACAATACAGCCTAACATGGCCTGTTAAAATGCATCCTTTCCTAGGAATTAAACGCGTGTGAGGAAACCTTTATGCACTAGAGGACCGGTTCTTTATTTTTCCTCGAATCTATTTTCCACATGTGTCTTTTAAAACGCATTTCCAAAGAAGAAGAAGAATTCATTGTCAATCAGTCCAAGACAGCGATGAGCGGACCCCAACACCTCGCCATGGGCCTCCTGCTGCTCTGCGCTCTGAGCGCACACTTTGGAGACACCAGGGAATCCGTCACGGTGGCGAGGAACGATCATAGCCTGAGGCACCACGCTGCGATGGTAAAACACCTGGACAGGAGCCGGGACACACACAGCCACAGCGAGACGGCCAACCGCTCGTCAGCAGCGAGGAGGGAAGCTCCAACCGGGCCAAGGGTTTTACGCACTTTTGGAACCGAAAGGGCGGACACTCCTGTAGGTGAGTAGGCTGTTCTGGAGTGGGAGAGCTGGCCGTGGATTCCTACAACTTGCTGGAAAATTTTTTTAAGTGGTATTGATGTTTAGTTGGACTAATTGTTTTGAAGCTGACCATCTCCCAACCCGCCTTTTCCACCTTTTGATCTTGCACAGCAATATCGGCTAGAGATTTCACAAAGAAAGAAAAGTTTATACAACACTTAACAGGTAAGGAGAGTCTGTGTGCGTGCATGGGAGATAGTACTATTAAAAAAAAAAGCTAATTAGAAATAATAATGTCTCTGAAACTAATGGAAATTACGGGTAGAGTGACTTGGATTTCAGAATCGTTTTTTTTATTTCTCAAGGGCCACTGTACTTCAGTCCAAAGTGCAGGAAGCACGTTTACAGGCTGTACCACAGCACCCGGGACTGTACAACACCTACCTGTAAGTCCTGGACTATTAATCCCAAGATTCCTGTCTGAATGTCTGAATGGTTCTCATAAAGGATCCGGGCTGATACACACAACAGAATATTTCTTCTCTCCATTTCAAAATAAATATATTTAGTTTTCTTTATTTATACATGGACATGCTTTGATTTCTTCCCTCTCTTTTCAGACTTCAAAAGGTGTGCACGACTCCTCCGGCGGTTAGCGGGCAGCGCACAGTGCACTGATGGGTAGCACCTTCCAGGTACACCAAGAGACCCTCTCCTGCATGAATAGATGGATAGAGATAGACCAGTCTCTACTGAGGGAGTGAATGGATGGTCTTTAAACCATTCTCACATGAATCCTGAACAGGATTCTGAAATGGATGGGACGCCAGTGTCAGGAGATGATGCAAGGTGTCCCAGGAGACCTCATGGCGCACTAGGCAGGCGGTTCAGGGATGTCTTGCTGAGACATCCCGAAAGGGGATCCCAATTATAAAGACCGGACATAAATGCATGGATGAATGAGTTTCGCAATGTCTCACTGGTGCAAAAAGCAACAAATCACAAATTTACAAACGACTGGATTACGAAGGTCATAATGTCACAGAAGACAATAAAGAGCAAAGACTTTAAACTGTTCAAAGAAATTAAAAATGACCCTCAATGAGATGTAATAGTAGCCCTACAAGTAACAGATAAAACGGGCAAATAAGCAGACAATATAATGGTATCAGAAAATATTAATAAACATTGCTAAAGATAGCGATAAAACAGCAGAAATTAAGTAGGTCAAGGTCCTACCCTTTAGCATTAAAGGACAAATCCGGAGTAAAATGGATCTGGGATATGTTTAATATGATTACGGGTTGGAATGTTCGTTTGGGAGCCAAAAAGTGCGTAGGCCTATAGAAGCATTCTCAAGTTCGCTGTTTTTCAACCCGGTATCACGAGATCTCGTGCTCATGCGCACGAAACGCGTAAATCTATTGAATCGTGTCCCAGAGTACGATTGTTCGACTTTTTTCGTGAAACGCATCACGAAATGTTAACCAATGCATTCTGAATGCACATCCTTCACACTGTATTCTTGGTCATAACTATCAAACCAAACATCTTTCACATTCGCCGAGCGACGATTATGAAAGTAAAATGCACATTTCTCGCTAAAAATGTTTACATAAACACTTTTAATGGCGTAACCCGACATTAAAAGCATTAAAAGCGTCTATCCGTGACTACGTCACGGATAGACGCTGTGAGCATCTTTCCTATTGGATAGTTTTAGGATATTTTTCTGTGAAAATGGCGGACATACTTTTTATTCTGGGTGGAAAATATGATATTTTAGCATAGTTACGCCATTAAAAGTGTTTACGTAAACATTTTTAGCGAGAATTGTGCATTTTACTTTCATAATCGTTGCTCGGCGAATGTGAAGGATGTTGTATGACCAAGAATATAGTTGTGAAGGATGTGCATTCAGAATGCATTGGTTAACATTTCGTGATGCGTTTCACGAAAAAAGTCGAACAATCGTACTCTGGGACACGATTCAATAGATTAACGCGTTTCGTAAGCATGAGCACGACATCTCGTGATACCGGGTTGTGTTTTTAGCTGATTCTACCAAAACGCTGTAAACATGGAACGATGGGGACATGTGTTATGGTAAAAACTAAATCGCTATTTTAAACCACTTAAAAGGCTAAAGTAGCCCGACATTTCTTTGGTAGTGTTATAAGGGTCTTAACATCTAAAACGAGGCATTGATAACTTTGTAAGTGTACTGATTGTTTAATCTACCTATCGAGTCTTAAAAACAAGATGGCGTCGACGGGTGCTCTACTGATGGTATAGTGTGTATAAAATGTCCTTTTTAATAAACAATCTGTGCACTTACAAAGTTATCATTGCCTCGGTTTTATACGTTATGACCCTTATTATACTACCAAAGAAGTGTTGGGCTTCTTTTAGCCTTTAAAGTGGTTTAAAATAGCGATTTAGTTTTTACCATAACACATGCCCCTATCGTTCCGAGTTTATAGCGTTTTGATAGAATCGGCTAAAATCAGCCAACTGAAGAAAGCGTCTATGTGTGTTTTTTGTGCTCCAAAACAAACGTTCCAACTCATTATCATACAAAGCATATCCCAAATCCATTCATACACAGGATTTGTCCTTTAAGTTAAAGGAAATTATGAGTACTTTTTCAGTAGGATCGCAAGCACTGACGGGGGACCCAGTTAGTGACCATGTGTGATCTTATAAACGATGTGTACTTGCACTCATTACTTTGCTCCATAAAGAAACACAGGGTGGGTGTTAGCAGTGATAAACGTGCAGTGCACAGCTGTGGAAAATCAAGCCCTCTCCTTATTGACTTCACATGCTTCGTTCTGGACTAAATTCGACTCCCTCTTCATTCTAGGTTGTAGCCGTGCTCATGAATCTCAGCCAAAGAGGAAAAGGACGAGAAGGAGACAAACACATCTATGTAAAGAAGTGCCTTGGACTGTACCGGGGGCGGCCAACTCCTTCTGACCTTCCCAGTATGCACAAAGGTCCAGAATGGTCCTGCAGTGGTCTGACCGTCCTGGACATGGAACATTAGCCCCACAGGTCCCCTACACCCGGAGCCCACCTCCTACAGCCCCCCCAAACCAGGGTCCACCACCTACAAGAGGTTGTTAAACCAAAGACAAAGAAAGACTTTAAAGAAATGGAAGTGAAATGGAAAATGGAGGTGAACACACCCGACCAAAGTGGCACTCATTTTTTGCTTAAAAGAATCAAAAGGGATGTATTATTTTTTAAGTGTTCGGTTGACTTTGAAAAGAACAGAGGGTTTTTTTGAAGATTGAGGCCTCTACTGACGTCTACAGACGTGTGTTGAAGCTTGTGTTGGGCCTGCCATACTGCACTAGTTCCTGGACAACACGCCTCGGCCAAGGCCTACTACCTTCGTCTGCTTGCGCTAACACTGAAAGCTACTCTTCAATTATTAGTTACACCAAAAAGAACATTTTCTAATCTTTGGATGTCGTTGCGAGAGAAAAGCAACCACCCAGGACCATGTTCTCAGCACTGGTCCTCACTCACTAAATATGAATAGCACCCGACAAACCTTGGTTTAGTGTTTAGTATATTCTATCAAATATATTTTGGAGTTTCCAGTGTATATTCTGTGGATTGTAAACATCTATACAAAGTGCAATATGTATACTGTAAGGCAAAGCATGAAAGGAATAATCTAATGACCATCTTTGCCATTTATGAGGGTGTTGAAAAGCATATATATTTAAATAAATTAAATATATTTAATAAATTATAACATTGATATAATATTAATGGCTTCTGTTGTGTTTGCAATGACAAGCAAATTTGTAAAGGCGTCCTTAGGGACCAGGCTTTAGTCAAAGCTCTTAATTAACTTACTGTCAATGGAAACTGAATGGAATGGAAAAAGGAAACATATAAATGCTTAATATTTTGTATTCAAACATTACATTTCCTAAACATAGAATTACTTTAGAAGCCTTTGTTTTAGTTTTACAATCAAATTAATAAATGAACAGCTTTTATTTTTCATTTTTTTCTAAAACATATTTAGTGTAGGCCATAAAGAAATACAAACACCTAGAATGTTTTGAATAGCGCTGGCTTTTTGCATACAATGTAAACATAATTATAGAAAAAGGCAAAGAATGTACCCAAGAACATCCAGCATAATACCCATCTAGATTAACATTTAGTCCAGCATTAACTTTGACCCTGGTCTTGAACTTTGACCTAGACAGTTTAACCTCCTTAAATGTTGGGTCATGTGACACCACCTATTGGCTGCCCTGAGCATCAGATGGAATCCTTTTCAGCGATGACATGGACATTTTAATAAAACAAAAAGCCACAATTGTTTTAAAACCGTTTATTTATGACCAATTCTCATCACCACAACACAGCTTATATCCCTAGACAGAGCAGATCCTGAAGATTATTGCCAAACAAACAGAGGTTGTCTTGGCCAGTGAATAACAACGAATGGCTTAGTTGGGCTCAGTTGATGAGTGTTAAGAGGACATAGCATAATGAACAGTTGAGGGCCAATCATAGCATTGGTCCGGTCATGGTGTTGCTAGGAATTGTTCTCCAAGAACACTTTGCAGCATCTCACGCACTGATCGTAGACTGTTTCAAAGTCCTCCTGGCTTCCCTTCAGACGAGAGAAGGAGGCAGAAATTAGGTTTAACGGGGACCAAGTTAATATATGCAAGCTTCATATTGTTTTCAAAGAATTGAGAGCTAGCCTGGCTCAGAATATGATAATAATCTTAAACTAGATTGATCTTACAAAGATCTCCCAGCTTTCTTGCCGCATTTCTCGAAGGCATTTCTTTTTGTCTTCATCTTTCGAAAATCTGAGAGCAGCCCGAGAGCAGTGACGACGCTCTCAACTAACCCGTGTCGAGATTTTTTTTTTTTGTATTTGTGCCACGTAGGTCATTTTAATGTCGATTTTAAATGCTCTTACACACTTGATTACATTGCTACTTTATTCCGGTCACCAATTTATACATTGCATGGTCTTGCTGTGCGTGCAATACAAAGTAAAGTTGGGTTGTTTGTTTTCGGGCTGGTTTGCTAAAGAGGCTAATGTAGCTAACAATAAACAACAACTAGCCAAATTTCATGACACAACCACAAAGACCAACAGGAACACTATGAATGGTCCGAGACCGGAACTGAAGTCAAACGTGCAACTGGGAAGGCTGGCGTACGAGGCCTCAGGAACACACCACAAGGGTCGGCCAGGGCAGGAGAGGCAAAGTTAATTTGAAATACACCATGGGGGGAAAGTGAACATGCCTGCAAGGTTGCGAGACAACACAGAAGTCAGGAGATGCATGGTCTCAGTATCAGGATTTGTGGCAGTGGCACATACGGATGCCAACTAACCACCTTTCAATAGGAACGATTGGCCCAACAACTGGTGCTTCGGACACAAACTGATAATTTGAAGGCTGGCCAGGTTGGTTTTTCGTTGGATCATAATGTCAAAAAGCCAGCGGTCCAAAAGCAGATCAATTCTCGTTGAATGATGATGCCAAATAAAATGGGTATTTCAACAAAAGCCTCCCGAATAAATCTTTGCATTACGCAGACTTGGCTGATGAATGTCAGAGGGGACACAATGTTCTAAGGGTTATGAAGAATTTGGAGAGGAGAACCGTTTAAAAGGCTCCAAATCCTTATCGCTTGTTCCCGGATCTCGAGGAGAGCAGCTATTTAAAAAGGGAAGAGCAGAGGGATCACCATTCAACTCCAAGTTTAAAGGGGCGTGCTCCCACTCTAACAAGGACACTACTTACGTAATATGGGTCTTTGATGATCAGCTGTTTCTGGGGGTCATAGGAACCGAGTAGCTCAATCTTGGCACTGGAGCTGCTCACAGATTTCGCCTTCCTTTTCAGCTCACTGCAAAGACAAAGCAAGTGTTGAGACAGAGCCTGAGCAGAACCAAGGATAATTGAAACAATGTCCAACAGATGATGAATAAAACATCCAGTGACTGATGATGGGGATTATGAACGCCTCCAGCAGCTACAGACGCTGTGGGGCTCGAGCCCCCAGAGTGCCTGGTTACCCACTCACACCCTGAGCTCGGTTCAGGAATTCTTACCAAAAGACGGTACACCCTAAAGTCCATCCTTAATAAATGCAGGAATGTAAGGGCTTAGTGCATCCAAGGTCTATCTATAGAATGTATATAATGTAGATAATTGTTTGGTAAGGATCAGCATGTCTGAGAGGAAGCAGGAAATGCCAACCCGTTGCACACTATGAGGAGCCATTTACCCAGCTACCCCCATGTGTCAACTTCTGGTTCTCCCAACTGTGAAAAATGCAGATGGTGAAAATTAACCCCAAGGACGTGATTATCAGTATGTGATGCAGTTAAAAGTTTTATAGACTCGCTTTTTCTAGAACATCGTTCCTGGCACTGGACAGGATTGCATGCCAGCAAGGTTTTTAGTGATGTTCAAGGCCATTGACTTTCACTGTTATTTACGTTTACAGTATCAGTATTAACTATTCCTTCAGATTTAAGACTGGAAACAAAAGACACTTGAATCTGTTTGGATAGCTTTGAGACACCTGCTTAAAGTTTCACTAAGGAAATGTGGGTAGTCGTGGTTTTTTACTGATCTGAGCGTTCAAACAGACAAACGCAATGCAAAACACGAGAGTGGAAACCATCGATAATCCAATAAAAATAACCTGATAACCTATGATGCAGTAGAAGAAAAGAAAACAACCACGGCATGTTTCACTTGGAACAAAGCAGGAAGAGGACAGCTAGAACGGAGGGTCCCCTGATTAGGCACCAGGATGAAATCTATTTATGTATTTACTCCGCGGACTTCACCCACTTTCTCTAGAACCTAAGGTCTCTTTTCCCAGTCCGGTCAGCTTAACACTTGGTGCACAGTTTAAGATGGATGGAATGGGGGGGAAAAACACAGCAAGACGAGGTATCCAAAGAACTCGGTAAGCTGCTTAGAGATCAGATCTGCCATGGGCATGTGATCTCAAACTGATCCTTGAATGTTCAAAGTAGCAAAACATAACCCTGCTGCTGGCCTTTGGAAGCAGCTTAGGGGGGGGGGGGGTGGATATTGCTCATTAGCTGGAGCCTGCGTCTACATGTGGGGCTCAGGTACTGTCTCCCTGGGACTGTGTTGATGTGTGTGGGAATAGGAGGACTGGAGGTCCGACTCTATGCAACCTGGTTTGTCCTGACAGTGGCCCATCCGCCCGACCCCACCCCGGACAAAAGACCAGTCGTTCCCATCCACAGCCACCTGTGAGGGTCCTGCGAGGGTCGCCCTCAACATCTGAGTGACGGTCAAGACCACGTCTCTCTCCTGGCCCTGCTTTCACATCACAGCAATGCACATGGAATTATTACGCTAAGTATGGCCTTTAAAAAGGTTTTAGATGGTATTTAAGTCCCTGGTCAGAGAGCGGCTATGAAGGCTGTGCGGGCTTTGTGCTGGCCCGTTGCATCGGATGTAGGAGGCCTTCTGGATTTGTCTGCGGCGATGCCTGCCTGGCCAGTACATTTGGATTCATAAAAATTAAAAATTAAAAAACAAAGAGCCCTTGCAACCTCGTGCCAAATAACTGTACCTCATGTTGCTGTCGTCCATACAGAGAATGTACTCAAAGCTCGTGAAGTCCTCCTTGGTCACCTGGAGGCGAGAGGAGCACAGATGGGACAGAGGGAAGGTGAACTTTGGAGGCAGGGCTGTGAAGACGTGTGCTCCACGACATGCAGAAGGGCCTCTCCGGGGCCCCACCTCAGACAGCCTCATAACTGTTGCTATGCGCCACATCCATCAGCTGTAATTAAATGGGAGTGGTCATCACAGCAACAACATACTTATTCACAATATAAAGCCACTATACAACTCATTTATGAGTAACATGAGCCGTATGGATGTACATAGATATAGTATATAGAATTTATTTAATATACCGGTTTTAAATATCCCGATGAGTGTTTGGGATATAGATAGATGAATAGAGAACGCTCCAAAATGGTTAGAGAACGTCTGGAGAGAGGCAGACATTGACGGGGTAATAAAGAGGAGATGAAAGCAGCACATCTTTAAGGATGTGGTGCAGAGAGGACAGGGCATGACTTAATGAAAGTGGTGGAATAAACCACGAAGGGGTCCAGTGGGTCAAACCCATAAGACATCTGGAGTTGGACAGTAAAGGACAACAATGGGGAACGGAGGAGAAAACAGAAATGAACCAAGCTCAAACCTGGTTAACTCTGGGGGGGGGGGGGGGGGCGTTTCTCATTCGCGTAATCGAGCAATCGCACACAAAATACATTTCAAAGTGGATCGGCCCACTTCCCGGTCTTCAGTCCCTGCTGCAGAGCGAATTCAAACCGGGCTGGGGGTCGAACACCGTAATATATATAAACTAAACCCGCATTTCAAATTAATCGCAAGTATCCCGCTGGCTCGGGTTTTCCTTTGCAGGCGCGTTGAGAGGAGGTGTGTGACCGAGAATGACCGGGAGAAAGACTGAGTCCTATGCGGAGATGAATGAACGCAACGATATTTAGATTTCAAAAAAAAGAAAGAAAAAAAAGCTGAATCAATTTGTGGCGCTCCGGGTTCATTCTGTGGTGCTGCGCGACACATCGGTCTATGCACGGGAAACACGGAGAGTTGCCGTGTGAGGTGCTGGGCGGGGTAGGGGTGCTGGTTCACAGTAGGGTTATAAACATCGTCACTGAGCTACCAAACACTTTTGGGAAGAGCTGTGGCTTAGCTTCCGAAAGGGACATTGAAAAGGACAGTATGATGCCAAATATCATCCTGCACCCTCGGGAGTCACAATGTACAGTGGTAAGATACGTTTATTCACCCATGCTAAGGCTGGCTAAAAGGAGGAAAAGAAAAATCATCTTTTGGAAATCGATCTTAGTGCTTTAGTTAAAACAAATTTGGAAAAATCCAACCTTTGAGGCCACCAATTATCTTTGTGAATGAATAATGTATTGTAAATAAATAAATGTTCTTCATTAAAATACAGGGTGCATAAGTATAGGAACCCCTATGTTCAATTCCCATAGAGGCAGGCCAGTTTTTATCTTAACAAAGGGGTTCCTATACTTATGCACCATGTATTTTACTGAATATTTATTTATTTAAGATACATTATTCATTCTCAAAGAAAATTGGTGGCCTAAAAGCTTGGTAATTTGTTTTATTAAACAATTAAGATCAATTTCCAAAAGATGTTTTTTTTTTAATTCCTATTTTTAGTCAACCTTTTTTTCACATTATGCAAGTGTTAAAGGTTTCATGAGAATATCCACAGACAGATTTAGTAACATTGTATGAGGAGAGTGCATCATAAAATAACTAACACCAAATTAGCAGCAGTGGATCTGTGATTTAAATGACGGAACAGTATTGAGCTAATTATCTGAGATATCGAGGCCTGTGAAGAGGTTAACACACACGCACACGCGCACACACACACACACACACACACACACACACACACACACACACACACACACACACACACACACACACACACACACACACACACACACACACACACACACACACACACACACACACACACACACACACACACACACATACCTGTCGTGCCCTGTGGCTTGTCTCAATGCCATGCGACCTTAGGCAGGCCAGGCCGCGGCTGTCCGGTGAACTGCCTGTATTCCAGTCAGACGTGGCGCCACTGTCTATGACCCACTGCAAAACACAAAGTGGGGGGGCTAGTTGCGGCTAACAGTTTGGTGTTGGTACCTGCCGGGCTATATGGCTCATGGGCACTCCGTGCTTCTTCATGCAGGCCTGCCCGCGGTGGTCGGGAGGACTTCCGATCTCATAGGTGGAGGTGGCAGCACTGTCTATCCTCCACTAGGCAGGGCAGAGCATGGAAACCTTCCCTGGTTAGGATGCATGGCCGCAGAGCTCAACAATACTACAACAGGATATTATTGGTAAACATTAGACTGGATTTTTTTCGGAGGCGGTAAAACAATTGGAGAACTTTGTATTTCAATTTTAAGTGAAAGGCTATGTTCTGTAAGAAATAATATGAATTGTGTGGAGTGTCTAGCCATAAAACTTTACCCCTGCTTTTTTCTAAAGGTTCATATTGGGAACTTGCTTTGATTTCTCCGAACCCAGACTCTTTAAAGAAGGGAGTGGTGGAAAGAGGAGGGATCAAAGATGACAGTGGTATACAAACTGCCCATGACACAGAAGTATTTATACATCGAATTTGCGAGAAAATGTCAAGTGTCCGGAGTACTGTGATGTCCGGAATATTGTGATATTTGAAAAAAAATAATAAGAATGAGTTTTTAAAATCCTTAAATGTGAAGCATGCCTCCGAATCGTGTGATGCGTCCGATCAGCTACGTTTTTTGGGATAAAATAAGAGCGATGACAGTAGCCATCGCTCTTAAAAATATATAATAATAATAACAAAAATAATAGTAATTATCAGACCGTTGGTCTCCCACCATATGTCATCAGCACAAATGATCTGTCCCTAAAAGTTAAATCAACCATCCCCCCTGGCTTTTATTTTACAACTCAACCACTGGTAATCAGGATTGACATTGGTTAGAAAATACTGCTTTTTATACATTTTGTAAAATATATGATTAGACTATGATATGTATATTATCACCAAAATATGAATAAAAATGAATGATAACTTGTAAATAGTTATTCTATGTCCTCACCTTGTCCACAGCTCCAGCATCAGTCACCATCTTCTGGAAAACTGCTTCAGCAATCGGGGATCTGCAAATATTCCCTTTTAAAAGACACAAGAAGAAACAAAGCCTGATTGACCATCAGCCATGGGGCATGAGCAAATCTTTGGACATGTATATTTAAAAAGGGATACACATATCTGCAACGTTTTTTGATTCTAAATTCATAATTTTACGATGGCTTGGTTAGCTTTTGCATTCCCTTAGCCATGTGCTTTGACGTGCGACAAAGTAATTGCATTCCACAGTGATGATAAACCCCAAAAATTGTACCAAAGTACCCATTTTCAATATTAGAAAAAAAAAATTTAAACATTCTTCCCCTCTCATGAACGGGAGCTAAGCAACTGTGACTCTGCAAGGCAATGGAAATAATATATAAATTAATTAGGGACCCAATTTCTGTACTTCATCTGTGAAAGGCCAATATTGGCCCTTGACAGATACAGGTGAAACTCGTTCAAAATTTCATTTATTTCAATAATTCAACTTCAAAAGGTGAAACTAATATATTATATAGACTCATTACATGGAAAGTGAGATATTTCAAGCCTTTATTTGTTATAATTTTGATGATTATGGTTTACTTCTTATGTAAAACCTGAAATTAAAATCAGAAAATTTGAATATTACATGAAATCAATAAATAACGTTTTTAAATACAGATATGTCAGCCCTCTGAAAAGAATAATCATGTACTCAGTACTTGGTTTGGGCCCTTTTGAATGAATGACTGCCTCAATGCGACGTGGCATAGATCAGCCTGTGGCCCTGCTGAGGTGTTATGGAGGACCACGATGCTTCAGCAGCGGCCCTCAGCTCTTCTGCATTGTTCGGTCTCATGTCTCATCTTTCGCTTGGCATTGATTCTCGATGGCGTTCAGGTCGGGCGAATTTGATGGATGATCAAGCACAGAAATCCCACAGACATTGAACCAGATTTTGGTGCTTTTGGCAGTTTAGGCAAGTGCCAAATCCTGCTGGAAAGCATCACCAAGCATGAAGTGCTCCAACTGGTTGATGGCTGTGTTGACTCTGGACTGAATAAAGCACAGTGGACCAAGACTAGCAGATGCCATGGCTATCCAATCAACACGTACATGAGTGGTGTGTGCCAATGTAACAGAGCCAATTATACAGCAGTAATATGTGTAACCGGGTCAATTATACAACAGTAATATCTAGTATTAAAATTACACAAAATCTGTTTTAATAGTTATAACCTGACATGTGACTCAGTTTCTGTACCCCGACGTTCACTTTCATGGGTCCCCCCTATAAATGTGCTTCACGCTTGGCCTCTCCCCTTTTGATGTTGTTTTCCTTGGGAGAGGTGAGCGACCCTGTGGTCACAGAAATGACCATGTTTTAGTCTTTGTTAAACTACATTTCTAAGTTGACATGCTAGCTTAAACTTATTGTGTAGTAGTACGCTAACATATTTCTGTCATTTGATTTGTGTAGTGAGCTCACGTTAATAAGAGTTGACCGGAGGATATTGTTGTTATTCAGACCTTTGTCAGAATAAACGGAGATCGCCTCCAAAGATATCCTGGTCTGGGGCTCTTCATTCAAACACAACGCAGACAAGGCCAGAAACTAACCGGTTACACCGTCACTAACCATCACACAGGTGTGTGACGTAGAGCGGGGTCAATTAAAGTGTGATCTACGTCACTTATTGACAGCCTGATTTGACGTCACTCTAACACTTGTACCCAATGGGGGTCAGTCACCTCGAGCAGCGCTGTACGTGGCGCAGCTGGAGGTTAATACTGAATATCAACCAGGCACTCAAATGAACTACGACCCACAGCCAGCTGAGAGTGGTTGTCCTTTTTAAACAATAGCCCCACAACCCGTCGGCCCTGCGGGGAAACGGGTCACAGTGTGAAATATTTAACCTAAGCCCGGCCTGTTGGCAGTGAATAATGATATTATAATAATAATAGTGATGTAGAACCTGCCAGCTAGTATGTGATAGCGCTGTTGGCTGACGTTTCATTAGTCTCGTTAAGGGCTGGCACAGACGCTCTTTAGCCAACCGTGACATCTTTGGAAAATATTATAATGATATACGTTAAAACATGTTATTTGTCATCGCAGTGAGCTCTGCCGAGGAGCCAGAGCGGTTCTTACCCAAACACACGAACAAAACAGACTTCCCACTGGTGGCCGCCATGTTGCTTTGGGTCCTCTGCCAATCAATAGGATACGACATGTGTGCCTGTCAAAAATGACTACTACTTATTACAAACTATTATTGTGATGTTATTCTTAAATCCATGGAGTTCAATAACTAAATAATTATATTCATTATCATTATTAATGATAATGATAATACTAACGATACTAACAATTACAAGAAAATGCATTTCCTGCAGAAAATGAGTGAGGTTGAAAATATTTTTTAATAAAGCCACATAGATAAGAAAGCCACATAGATTAAGACATAAAGAAACGTTAAATGGCTTAAATCAAGTGAAGGGATTTGAACAAAAGTTCAAAAGTCTAAATGGAGTAAACAATGTAAACATGCACTTTAAGAATATGCAAATGGTTGGACAGAAATAAAGTGACCGCTGAAATGAAAAGCGCAAAGCATTGCTAAAAATGCGAGATGTATAATGAATTGTACTGAAGAATCTTAAAGGTCAAATGTATTGACCTGCACTGCTGAGCTGTGTTCGAAAAAGTTCCCTATCACGGACATAGTGCACTATAGGCCTATAGGGTTCTCGCCATTTTGTAGTGGTGTTCGAATTCTCAGTGGTTAATTTCATGCACTATATAGTGCACTTAAAATACCCAAAATTTGAGTGTACATACAATGTTCCCTACGTGTTACTCCCGTAGGTCTATCACACCGTAGGTCAAACACATATTTTCTTGACACAGACATTGTGTACAAGCCCAGAACTTTATAATTGATGAGTATTTGATAGTAAGAAATCGTTTTACCGCGAGTGAGTGTTAAAAAAGAATGAATAAAAGTGGGCGCGCGTGTGTGCATCCATCTGTTTAAACACACGCAAACTAAACACATAACGCAGAATACCGTCCATGGCAATGTATATCAACGGGGGACACGCGTATTAGGAACACAAGTCAATAATGATAATGTATACAATACTGGTAAGAAACAATGCTTGTTAATGTTGCCGCAATAAATAGACCCACAGTTACGGCCACAGGACCGCATATCATAGGCTATGTGTGTTAGCTTTTCTTTGCCGAAATTTACATGACGGCTCAGTATTTCTGAAGTTGTAGAATTTACGCTATTCTATTTGTGAATTAGGCCATATTATTTGGCCATAAACTGAACAATTTGAAGTTTGAAATTCATTTGTTCATGACTTATCCATGTCTTATCGGAGACAGCAAACGCGCTGTCAAAATATAAATATGTCATGGCTCTTGAAGGGGATGGGAGATGGCACTCTCATTGGTTTATTGCATGTTACGCCCAAACCTCATACGGGTAATTAGGCTACTTCAGGGCAACCCTTTTTAGATTTGGGTCAGGTGCAAGAGTCGGTATACATCGCTATAGAACAGCCCACAAAGCTACTTGTGTTTGGCGCTTCTCACTTGCGTTTCAGACTGTTAAAATAGGGCCCTATGTGTAACTATGAACAATATTCTCACTTTGAATCATATATTGAGCCCACTATTAAATGACACAATTTACAACACAATTAATGTTGATCAATGACACAGAGACTATTTACAATGGTTTATTTAGCTACAGTAGATTTTACATTAGCCTAATGTTAGCTAACTTAAGCTGGATGCTAGCTAGCAACATTCATTATAGGCTGTAACTAAGAGATTCAATTATGTGGGGGCCTATAAATAAATAAATAAATCAACAACTAAAATTTAGGAAGCAAAATGATTTACTTACCATGCCAGAAAGTAACTTTGTTGTGGGCGTGTTGGAGCAGCGGCTAGTGTCTTCAACTGACATCCGGGAGACCAGGGTTCAATCTGCACGTTTTGAATAAAAGCGGCTGCAAAATACCAGTCACCTTTACCTTTATATTTTCTCGCAACGATCCTGTTTCTTCTCCACATGCAGAGAGGTCATACTACCGAGCATGTGCATAGCAGGTGCATGTAGTGTCTTTTAAAAAAAGTTATTCAGAGTGGGTTTATCTCGAATTTAATGAGCAGATTACATTTTCGACCAAAATCCAAAGGTTAAATTTGACAGATCAATATTTCAGGGTTAAGGAGTCATTTTGACTCACAACGAATGACTGGGATAGATTCAGCACCCTTAAAAATCCCTAGTTAGCCATCTCAAAAGGCACTTTTGGTCGATTTTTTTTCCCCCACTATTTTTACCCAAGCACTCTGGGCTCCCCAGAAGTTGGGCTTCCCAACTTTGATTGGCTCTAAAGGCGATTTCCACAGGATCTGGCCGTGGATAAATTGTGAGGTGTAACACCTATAGCAGTAGTTCTCAAACAGAGCAAACGCCCCCCAGGCCTTACCCTGATCCTCTGGCGCCGCGCCACCACCCCCCCCCCCCCCCCCCAATAAAAAAAAATAAAAATAAACTAAGGCTACGTTTACATGACGACGGTCTGAACAGAAGACGCAAAAGTTGCGTCACGCCTTCAGTTTTTATTCTGCGTTTAGACGAGCGTTTTCAGGAGGAAATCTGCGTGCATACGGTGACGCAAAAGTGTGTGGAATTCGATTGGGTATGCATGTCAGGCGGCTAGGTGGTGCTTTGATACATTATCACACAACACCGCCATGTCTGAGCGCATGTGTAGAATCTTCCTTCTTCTCTTATCTGCGCCGCGAAAACCAAAACATAATTACAGATCCTTCTCTGTTCAGTAATACTATCTGTACATATCCTGTACATCTCGTGGAAAGACAAGTTGATTAGAGCTGCCAGAGTAGCTTGACGGTTCGACGCATGGAAATAATCCAACATGTTTGTTTATTTCCTTGTACTGGGGCATGTATGTGATGTAAACGCGTACGCGACGTGAGCAGATCTGAGCAGAGTTTTGCGTCTTGGCAGTGTAGACGGAAACGCTATGGCGGAGCGTATTCAAGTTTGAAACCACCCTCAAGAGGGTGGTTTCAGATTTTTGCCCCAAAAACGCAGTCACCATCTAAACGAAAGGCACTTCCGATAAAATATGTTGTCGTTTTTACCCGCAAGCGTCCTTGTGTAAACACTCGTGTTATATTGCTTAAAGTTGTCAATGCATCATTTTTGATTTATTTTGTTTATTGATTTTTTGGGGGGGAGGAGAGAGAGAGAGAGAGAGAGAGAGAGAGAGAGAGAGAGAGAGAGAGAGAGAGAGAGAGAGAGAGAGAGAGAGAGAGAGAGAGAGAGAGAGAGAGAGAGAGAGAGAAAGAAGAGTTGAGGAAGAAATGGTTGGATTAAACATTCATTCACCGTGACCGTGGTGCGGGCACTCCCACGTTCCCGGCCACCATGACTCCTGCCGTGCCTCGTGAATGAATGAATGAATGTCTCAGGAACTACCGCGGCCCGGGCAACGCGGACATCGGGAAAACAGATCGCGCGCTGTGGCCTAATTAGGCCTATATATTTTGTATTTGAAATGCAACAGTCTTTTCGTGGAGACTGCACTCAGAGCAACTGGAACTGAACAACAGCAAGAGGAAGGAGGAAAACGGGCTATGAAACAAAATTTTATATTTTTTCTTGCTATCGGCCATGTTTGACTGTGTTGTGTTGGTTATTGAACTGTTAACCCTTCAAACTTGGGTTATGTTTATCTGCGTTACTATAGAGATCATGACGATAGCTGATGTAGCAGGAGTCTGGGCGTGTGAAGGACCAAACTGCGCTGCATTATCACTGTTCCACTGCACATACAGTAAAAAGTAGCTGAGATGGTAGAGGGGAAACCAATAAATGAAAATAGGCTATTTATTTCAGGTAGCCTATTTTTTCACCCAAAAAAAATAAAAACAATGAAAGTTTAAAATCCCCCCACCAAAAATGGAATCACGTTCCCAGCACCCCCCTAGGTTGTGCTAGCGCCCCCCAGGGGGCGGTACCGCCCCCGTTGAGAAACCATGGCCTAGTGGGACCACCAGGGATGCTGAGGTCAGCATGCCTATCAGTCGAAGGAAGAGGGTGTATTCCAGCAACCTCCCCTGCCTGAAGCGCTGTAGCAGCTGCAGAATGGTAGCTACGCGCTCTGGAGAGAGGCTGGCTCGCATGGCCACTGAGTCGAGCACCAGCCCAAGATAGCGCACAACCCGACATGGTGTAAGGTTGCTCTTGGTAAAGTTGACCGTGAGGCCAAGCCGGTCCACATGGCTGAGGAGCATGGCTGTGTCCCTGATCGCCTGTTCCTGAGTTGGGGAAATAACCAACCAGCCGTCCAGGTATGGCAGTATCGCCATACCTGTGGCCTGTAACAGGGCTGCTGCTACACACCGTGTAAATATACGTGGGGCCAGAGACAGCCGGAACAGAAGAACCCTGAACTGGTACACCTTGCCCAGAAAAGCAAAGCGGAGAAACTGCCTGTGATGTTGGGTAATAGGGACGTGAAAGTAAGCGTCTTTCAGGTCTATTGACACAAACCAGTTCCCCTGAGCGATAGCCTGGAGGACATCTGCAACACGCAGCATGTAGAAGGAAAGAACCTTGAGGAACTGATTCAGCCCTCTCAAATCCAGAATGGGGCGAAACCCGCCATCCTCTTCCTCGGTACACAAAGGTAGGGGTTGAGTAGAACCCATTGAGCTGTTCTTGTGGTTCCACTACTTCGATGGCACCCTTCCCAAGGAGGGTGGCTACTTCCTGTCTCAGGACCAGGGATCTGTCGGGATCGTTGATCACAGTAACTTTGATCCCGCTGAAAGTTGGGGGCCGGCGTCGGAATTGGAGTGTGTACCCGTTGGATAGCGTGGACACTATCCAAGAATCTGTGGTCCGCTCTTCCCAGTAGCTCAGTTGCTGCTGAGAAAACCGTCCGACAACTGGCCCTTGAACTTCAGTATCCCGCTTCCCCCTAGGGGTCCTGGGGGGGCCGCGGCTAGGCGCCAGACCTCTTGGCGCCTGAAATACCACCCGTGGTGCAGTGCTGCAGCGCTGGTCGACCTGCGCTGAGAAGTGCTGGCCCCTTGATTGTCCACCTGAACGAGGTTGAGAGCTATTGGCACAGGGTACTGCAGAGGCCCCGGGCCTGGAATGAAGCAGAGGTGCACGCCGTAAGCTAGCAAACTGCTGGCTAGCCTGGCCAACCTGTACACTCCGCTCCAGGGCCTAAAGAGCTGCAGGCCCAAACGTCTGGCTTTGGACCACTGGAAGAGAACAGGGGCGATTGCGCCAGCCAAACCTGGCGGCGTGCCAACGTAACAGTTGACACTAATCTGCCTAGCTCCCTAGTCATATACGCAAAAGTCTGCAGTAAAGCATCACTGAGGGTCTGCGCTGAAGGATCAGCACCTGACCCCCGTATAGTTTGAGACAGCGCAAGAACGATGTGAGAAAGCAAATTCCCAAGACGTTCCACACGGGCAGCAATGTTGTAACTCCTGGTAAGGAGGTCATCTGTAATCCGGCACTGGGGCTGAGGGCAGGGCGCATCGGCTCTCAGAGCCTCGTCTGGGGAGACAACCAGGAATGCTATAGCAGTCTCAATCGGCGCTAACCGGTCCAAGCCATAAGTACCAGCGTTGGCCATAGTTGCCAGAACTCTGCTATCGCTAGTGTGATGGGAGAGGAGCCCTATAATCTGGACAGCATCTATGAAGCTCTGAGCTCAGAGGGGGGCAAAGAGAAAACAGAAGGTTGAGCGGCCTGTTGAAAAAAGGCATGCACAGGTGCAGATGAAACAGGAGCTTCATCCAACCCGAGTCTTGCCTGAGAGGCAAAGGACGCTACCTCGTCGACCCCTTGTTCTTCCTCCTCTGTAGAGAGACTACAGGACGCAGCTGTAGACAGCATGTAATCAATCCTCTGAATAAATAGGTTGCGAAGCCGCAGTGGACGCGGCTGGTACACCATGAGCTGGCTGGAGGTTCTGTAGGAGGGCTTTAATCTGAGCCACCATCCGAAAGCGTATCCACTTGGTTTGCCAAGTTATCAACCTTACGGGACTTCCCAGGCCGGGGGGTCCCCCAGCTGCCGAGGCATGGCTGTCACGGTCTGCCCGTCACGCCCCTTTCACTCGCAGCTGGGCTGCAGCAGGTGATTAGTGGAACCTTTAAGTTGGCTGAACACTGTTCCCCTGTTGCCAGATTGTCTTCACTGTTACGTTCATGCAAGTCTCTCCAGCTATTCGCCTGTCTCCTGTTCCCGGTTTCCCGATCCTGCCTGTCCTCGATTACGTTCCCCGTCTCGTCCTCGGATCCTCGTTCGCCTGTCTCCTGCCCCGGTTCCCCGATCCTGCCTGTCCTCGACTACGTTCCCAGTCTCGTCCTCGGATCCTCATTCGCCTGTCTCCTGCCCCGGTTCCCCGATCCTGCCTGTCCTTGACTACGTTCCACGTCTCGTCCTTCTGGATCCCTCGTTCGCCTGTCTCCTGCCCCGGTTTCCCGACCCTGCCGGTCCCCGACTACGTTATCTGCCCCGCCCCCGTTGATTTGCTTGAGTTCTCTTCAGAAGTAAAGATCGGAATATCATTGTGCTTCCTTGTCTCTGAGTCGTGCTTTTGGGTTCTAGTCAGCCAGTCTCCTCGGTGGAGCGTGATAACGGCGCCTGGTGCCACTACGACCAAGCCCCAAAGGGGGCAACCCTGGTCCACCCTCCACCTCACTAGCCTCAGTGTATGAGGCATGACTACAAACTACAGTTCATGCATGGCTTGTCTGACACTGCTTCCTCAGGTGTTCAACCCCGAGACATGCAGGGCAATGGTCATGGCCATCCTCCGCCTGCAGGGAGGCCATGCAGGCGACATGGCCTCTCCACATGTCTGCAAAAATGAATTCCAAGTAAATTAATTAGTAGGCTAGGCAGTTGAGCTTTAGGTGAAAGCACCCGAGCAACGACGCGACACCCCGACAATATGAGTGAGGGCGAGCCTTGGAAACCCAAGCAGCCCACTGGAGAGCAAATTAACTCAGGCTAGGCAATGAAGCTATAGGCGAGAGCACCCGAGCAACGACGCAACATCCCGACAATAACACAGTGACGGTGAGCCTTGAAAACCCAAGCAGCCCAACGGAGAGCAAATAGCGCAGGCTAGGCAATCAGGCTTCAGATGAGAGCACCCAAGGAACGATGTGCCCGAAAAACAGTGCGCGAGGAAAACTCACTGACGATCAAATCAAAGAATGCAACCGGCTAAATAAATACAGTTACGGCTGTTTGGACTCCAAGCCCCGCACTGGGGCTTGGGGCTTCAGGCGAGAGCACCCAAACAACGATGTGCCCGAAAAACAGTGTGCTAGGAAAACTCACTGACGATCAAATCAAAGAACGCAACGGGCTAAATAAATACAGTTACGGCTGCTTGGTCCCCAAGCCCCGCACTGGCGAGCATACACGAGAAACGGTGCGAGACCGAAAGAATAACACAGCGACTGAAAACTAGCCGCCGACTAATGCTCTAAGCAAATTAAAGGAAAGGTGGAAAGGTGAAATCAGCTGCCGCACTAGCCGACGGCTACGCGTAGCCTACAGACTTTACTCACCCCTGGCCGCAGCCGAAATCGAACAATTTGCAAGTCGCAGCCTTTGGTGGACGAAGTCAAATCGAGGCACCAACCCATGGGTTACAAGGCTACTTGCGACAAGCTAATATGGTATCTTACAACAAACAATGTTTATGTGTCCTGCTACTCCGCTACCGCGAGAAGATAGAAAGAACAGATCCTCGGACGACTTCCAGAATATATAGACATTCTCGGGTCACCCAGGTGTCACAGGTGACATTGTTGGTATAATTACTCAACCTGCAAATGCACAAGATGGAACATCCAGTGCTAAAGCACGGTCAGTCAGAATGAAATAGAACAAGTCTATTATCTTGCTGATTGTTAAACATCCAATAATCAACTACACTGCCCCATCCCAGTGCGTTTCGTTAAAGTTGTAATGTTGTGTTGATTGATGACCGACTTCCACGATCATTTGAGAATGTGAATGAGTGAGGAGCTGAGTCTGTCTGATTTAGCTGAGAACCATGCATTCCATAATTCGATTCACCGCTACCGGGAACTCGACTGAGCGAACGAACGAACGATTCTGAACGAGTCGTCTTGGCGAACTGAATCAAGGAAAATAATCATTAAATGCATCACTAGTGATGACGTATGTACAACAGGCAACCGTAACCAGGTCCAGTTGAGATTGCCTAGTGTGAGCACAGGCCAGCAGCACAGTGGGGGGCAATCCTACTTGAGTGTGGTACAGGGCAACTTTGCCTAGTGTGAGTGTGCCCCAGATGCCTTGGACACCAGCCTTCCGAGTTGCAATTGTGACTTCATTTCCGGTCTTGGAGCACTTATAGCATACCCATTCGACTTTGTGATTGTGTCATGAAATTTGCTAGTTGTTGTTTATTGTTAGCTACATTAGCCTCTTTAAAAACCTGGCTCGAAAACAAACACATCTTTACATTGTGTTGCATGCAAAGCAAGAGGGTGCAATTCATGAATTGGTGACCAGAATAAAGCAGCAATGTAATCAAGTGTGTAAGAGCATTTAAAATCAACATTAAAGTGACCAACAATAATAATAACAATAAATCTCTTCACGAGCGCAGCCATTTTTGTTGAGAGCGTCATCACTGCTCTCGGCCTACTCTAAGAATTCAGAGAGATAAAAGACAAAAAGGGGGCGTGCCGCCAAGAAAGCCAGGAGACTTCCCGACTTCCGACTCGGAAGGCTGGCGTCTGAGGATTCTTAAACACTGAGCCGTCTAGTCAGTTGCCACCTTGCGCGGCTAACAAAGCTGGTTAAAAGTTTATTGTACTCTGCTGACACACTGTCAAGTGTCTAGTTATTATCCTCTCTAATGTGCCTCCACACGACACGTCACGTGAGTATGTTTTTTTAAAAGTTGTCTAGGCCTACGCTTTAGAAAAGACAAGCATTTGCAGATCCACTGCTTGCGTTCATGAATGCATGTTCATATTTTCCACCCAGGCGAGCTTGGCCAGGAACCGCTACTGCTGGTAAGAAACAATGTTTTTTAATGTTTTGCCGCATATCATTGTGTGTTAAGTTTCCTTTGCCGAAATTGACATGCCGACTCAGTGTTTCTGAAGTTGTTGAAGAAAACGCTATTCCATGTGTGAATTAGGCCATATTATTTAGCCATAAACTGAGCCTTTTGAAGTTTGAAAATCCTGTGGTCATGCGTCGGTCTCAGCGGAGACTGCAAATTATAAACTTGTCAGGTTCAAATGAGCTCATGGATCTTTAAAGGGGATGGGAGATGGAACTCTCATTGGTTTATTGCATGTTATGCCATAAAATACACGTACGGGTATTCAGACCAACCCATTTTAGATTTGAGTCGGGCGCAAGAGTAATTCATCCACCGGTATAATAGAAACAGCGCCAGAGATCCGTCCAGAAAGTTATATGTGTTTCGTACTTCTAACTTGCGCTTTAGACTGTTAAAATAGGGCCATTTATTGATTTATTTTTCTTAGTTTTAGTTTACTTTTCTTCTTGGTCGGTAGGGCCTAACATATTGTTTTGTGTCTTCTCAAAATTCTTACATTTATACAATTCTTACTGTCAGTCTACAAAGAATTTAATCATTAAACAAAAAAAATCAAAACCCCACCCTTCAGGTTTCCCACCAAGGCCACTCCCCCAAACACATGAACGTGCGGTGCCCAAAGCCACTCCCCCACACACAAGCGTGCGTTGCCCAAGGCCACTCCCCAAAACACATAAACATGCGCTGCCCAAGGCCACTCCCCCAAACACATGAACGTGCGCTGCCCAAGGCCACTCCCCCAAACACATGAACGTGCGCTGCAGGAACACTGTGTGCGGGTCCGTGGGGGAACAGCACAGGTCCTCACACTGTGTGAACGGGCAGATTGACTCGCAGGAAAGTAAGATTAAACATTTTGGGGCAACTAAAAAAATCCTAAAATAAGGCTCCATCTCGTGACCTCTCACCCACCTCTGAGATTTTTAGCTAAAATCGTTCCCGGACTTTATCAACAAACCAAAATGGAGAATGGAGAAACCCTGGCCCTGGGGTTAGGGTTAGGGTTAGTTACCCCAGGCATCACCCTCAACCTGGGGTTAGGGTTAGTTATCCCAGGCATCACCCTCAACCTGGGGTTAGGGTTAGTTACCCCAGGCATCACCCTCAACCTGGAGTTAGAGTTAGTTACTCTCAGGCATCACCCTCAACCTGGGGTTAGGGTTAGTGTTAGCTGCCCCAGGCATCACCCTCAACCTGGGGTTAGGGTTAGTTACCCCAGGCATCACCCTCAACCTGGGGTTAGGGTTAGTGTTAGCTGCCCCAGGCATCACCCTCAACGTGGGGTTAGGGTTACGCCTCTGTGCCTGGCCCTCTTTTGGCAGAGATTCCAGGTTTTCACAGAGCGATCCCACGGTGCCCTCTGGTTTTTCCCATCTCTTTTCAATTATTTTAGATTGATTTATTGCAATGCCTTTTATTTACACACATTTGATGATGCTTTGTGAATCATTGCAGGGCTATTTGTGTTGACAAACACAGCCATCAATGATAAATTACCTTCGGTATCCAATCCCCAGCTGTATTTTCATGCCCGGTTAAGCCAATCAAAGCAAAATGTTAACGAACATCATTAATGCAAAGAGCCAATGCAGATGTAATGATTAGGGACAACCCACTGAACGTGTAAACCAAGCTATGTGGCTAAGAGTAAGTCCTGACCTGCACCTGCAGGGGAAGGTCAGAGACCTTCTCACTTTCCTTGGGAAAAAAAGAGAATTGTGTGTTATGTGGGTGACAGCCGCCAGAGTGAAAAGTAACTGTGTCAACTCACAATTCCTGCCTAGGATCTTATCAGGTGTACTTTGCCCAGGCTTGTGTTTGGTTAAAACTCGCTCAGCGTGGGACGGGTGGAGCAGCGTGCTGCATGGTAAAATAGAAAAAAGAAAAAGAAAAAATAAGGAAAGGGCTCTCTGTCGGGGGGCGAGTTTGGGCAGAGAGCAGGCTGGTTGTGGAATTCTGAGCAGACACATCTTTCGAGGTGAACACAGAAAACACACCTTTTCCTTCGGAGCGGGGATACTTTGGATTGCATTGATTAAGACATTATGGAGACTAGTAAGGAGGTGGACACCACAAGGGTTTACCAGAAAGGTCCGGAATTCCTTCGCAAACAAATGGAACTGGAGAGCGAGAGCAAAGGGGGAATGAGTGCGGTGGAAAGGCTTGCGGCAAGCAAACCAAAATATGTTAAGAGTCTACAGGTCGTCAACGCAACACAACTGCCAGTTATACACATTGGATCAGCGTCTGTGAGCAGTAATGGTTCTTCAAACCGCTCCAAAGGCTCAAGACGGACTGGAAATCCTGCGGTTGAGGAGCCAGTACGTCCACCAGAACTGGACAGCGTGGTTCGACGATCCAGCTCTAAAAAACGCCCGGATTCCTTATTACTTTACCGACATAAATGTGACCTACTGAAGGGGTCGTCGACCAGTGTGAGGAATAAACAGAATCTGGGAAACAGGTTACTTCGTGGCAATGTGGATCGAAATTGCAACTTACTTAAAGCAACAGATGACACATCAGAGGGGAACGAATTAACTGAGGGGATTACGACAGAACGGGTTTCAGGTGCGGTTGGTAATCAATCTGGGAAATCTTTAACACAAATTGCGCAACAACACAGCAACGCTACGGACAAAGCGGGTACAAACAGTGTTTTGAGTAAACCCATTCACAATAGAGTGGCCGAGGTGAAAAAGAGGTCATCCAAGGGGGTTAGCCGCTCCCACTCTGACATCAGCTCAAGGTATTCCAAAAACTTTGCAGATTTTGATGCTTTCTTCCAGTACTGCGGCCTGGATGGCGAGATGATCCAGTCTTTGGGAAAGGAGAACTTTTCAGTGCACTCAGAGGAAGTGGCTATCCGAAGAGACAGTGTCTCTACCTCCGACGGTGGCTTCTCCAGGAACAGCGGGAATAGTGACGGGCTACTGGAGGAAGAGCTGGGGGAGAAGATTCACCAGGGGACTTCGGTCATTGAGCGCAACGCCAGGGTTATCAAATGGCTGTACAGTTGCAAAAATGCCCAAGAGACTGGGAAAAAGTTACGAGAGCTTGATTAACTTTTTTAATACAGGTTTTATTTGAAATAGTTGCCGAATATTACTTTCAATATTAAGTGAAATGTTGGAACTTCATACTTTATATTAAAAAATATATTTAAAAAATATTAGCCTGTTTGAAGACTCATCATCATCAATCTGATCTTGGTTTATGGCCTTCACTATGTTTGCACTGTGTCTTCTACCCATTTGTTGTTTTTGCATTGCAAAACAGTGGGTCTTTTGTGCAGGGACATACAACTACAAAAACTACAAATGTCACTTCTGATATAATTATTCAATGACACTTTCAAAGAAAGTACTATAGCAGCTTTCAGTTTATTTTTTACCTCAATGAATGTATTCATCCTTTTATCTTAATAGAGCATGCACCAGATTGAAAATGTTCACAGAGGACATTAGGTTTTAGGGTTTCAAAATACCAAAACAATACCATGCTTCTTTTAAACTACAGCAGTCTGTTCAAAATGACCAGTTATTCCAAGAAGCACTTTAGGGCAGCAGTTATTTTAAAAGAGATGATGATGTAGGTAAATAATGTTTTTGCAAGGGCTGTAGGCTTGACAGCAGGGTTTACTGGGCCTCACCTCACCTCCTTGTACTTGGATCCCTTCTTCTATTTTTTTTTTCCCTCCAGGCGAGAGAAGTGTGACAGAAAACATAAAGAAAGGTTACAGAGTGGTAATTCGCTAACATGCAAACCACACCCACCCACCTAGCATGCACACACACACACACACACACACACACACACACAACACACACACACACGCACACACACCCACACACACAGCCGCGCACGCAGGCATGCACACCCACACACAAACAACCACACCGACACACCCACCCACGCAGGTACACACACACACACACACACACACACACACACACACACACACACACACACACACACACACACACACACACACACACACACACACACACACACACACACACACACACACACACACACACAAAGTGCAGTCTAGATTATCCAACAGCATTTATATTAAAATAAACAGTGTATATGATCTGTTAAAGTGTGATAGTGCTAAAGCCCCTTAAGGTATGGCTTTACTTGGTTCCCTCTGTTCTTCCCCCTTAGTCCTTTCCTTTAACTAACAATGCTTTGTGTCGGATAACTTTACAGTCCTTAACAATGGAAACTCTATTAATACTACACTGCCAAACAAGAGAGGTGACTCAATCCTAGACAAGTAATGTCCTGCCTGTCTCGTTTGACTTTAACCAAGGAGCAAAAATATACAGCCTCATCCCTTTATTACAGTTGATCTGTAATTGGTGTACTCAATGGTCTTTTATTTATTCCTTGCCCTGGTTTGCGCTGTGTTTGTGTGTGCGCGCGTGTGTGTGTTTGTGTGCGTGTGTGTTTGTTTTTTTAGCAACGTGCTTGTTGAGCACTTCATGGAGTCACTACATTTTTGGTGATTCTGATTATGGCCTGAATATTACATATTTTGTATCAAAGTACCGAAGTGCTAAGCACATTCAGATCATGTACTTGCCAGCAATGAGATAGCAATGTTACGTTCATATGTATTTATTGGGTTTCTGTTTTCCCCTCCCTATCCATTATCTTTAGGACTACGAATATGGCTGTTCTAAGGCCTTGTTGGTCCCACCTGTGGTCTCTCTCTGACGCTGCCCTCATTCAACCTTATCCCAGCCTGCTAGCTTAGCCTTGTCAACTGTCTGTGGTCTGTTGCCACTGTGGCCATTGGGAATTCATTGTGTTTCATCAGCCTTGTCCTATCGTGGCCATATTAGGCCTTGTCTTTTGGTTAAGATGTCTTCATGCTTTGTTCGTTCCTGTAGGTAGCTGGTCGGGGGTGAGCAGCCACTCAGTTGCTGCCCGTGTTTTCCTGTTTTTGTGGAGCTGGTGAGCTAGGCTTACCGAATGTACCTCTGTTGATCTGTTGAAAGATCGAAAGATTATTTTTGTTTAAGGTCCCTGACCTATTTCGGGCTTGATATACATTTGTTGTACCAATAAATCTTTCGTTTACATCTTTAAACCCAGTGTCTTTACTATTAAGTAACTTCATGTTACCCCACTTTCCCCTAGACCAGAGGGTCGTAACAAGAATTATAATTGAATGTTGCATTATCTCAGTTATTCTGCCACTATGATGAATATAATACAGCATATGTATTCATAAGTGACACATTCCAATTAAATGTATATATTGCAAATAAAAAGTGTGCATTGTAAGTTTCAAAAATAAATATTATATTGTATGTATATATAAATATTATATTGTATGTATGAAGTGTTCCAAAACCCCTCATGAGTGAAAAAATCATACCAAGGACGTGCATGTCACCCGGATCGGCGTCACCGGGGCCCCACCCTGGAGCCAGGCCTGGGGTTGGGGCTCGCAGGCGAGCGCCTGGTGGCCGGGTCTCCGCCCACGGGACCCGGCCGGGCCCAGCCCGAAGGAGCGACGTGGGCCCGCCTTCCAGTAGGCCCACCACCCGCAGGAAGGACCATGAGGGGTCGGTGCCGTGTGTTTTGGGTGGCAGCCGTGGGCGGGGGCCCCGGCGACCCAAACCCCGGACAACGACTCTGGCTTTAGGGACATGGAATGTCACCTCGCTGGGGGGGAAAGAGCCTGAGCTCGTGCGGGAGGCTGAGAGGTATCGACTAGAGATAGTCGGGCTCACCTCCACGCACAGCCTGGGCTCTGGAACCCAACTCCTTGAGAGAGGCTGGACTCTCTTCCACTCTGGAGTTGCTCACGGTGAGAGGCGGCGAGCTGGTGTGGGCTTGCTCATAGCCCCCCAGCTCAGCCGCCATGTGTTGGAGTTCTCCCCACTGAACGAGAGGGTCGTTTCCCTGCACCTTCGGGTCGGGGATAGGTCTCTCACTGTTGTCTCGGCCTACGGGCCGAACGGCAGTGCAGAGTACCCGGCCTTCCTGGAGGCCCTGGGAGGGGTGCTGGAAAGTGCTCCAACCGGGGACTCCATCGTTCTGCTGGGGGACTTCAATGCCCACGTGGGCAGCGACAGTGTTACCTGGAGAGGTGTGATTGGGAGGAACGGCCTCCCCGATCTGAACCCGAGCGGTGTTTTGTTATTGGACTTCTGTGCTAGCCACAGTTTGTCCATAACGAACACCATGTTCAGGCATAAGGGTGTCCATCAGTGCACGTGGCACCAGGACACCCTAGGCCGGAGGTCAATGATCGACTTTGTAGTCGTGTCATCTGATCTCCGGCCGTATGTCTTGGACACTCGGGTGAAGAGAGGGGCTGAGCTGTCAACTGATCACCACCTGGTGGTGAGTTGGATCCGCTGGCAGGGGAGGAAGCTGGTCAGACTTGGCAGACCCAAGCGTATCGTGAGGGTCTGCTGGGAACGTCTGGCAGAATCCCCTGTCAGGGAGGTCTTCAACTCCCACCTCCGGGAGAGCTTTGACCAGATTCCGAGGGAAGCCGGAGACATTGAGTCTGAATGGACCATGTTCTCCACTTCCATTGTTGACGCGGCCGTCCGGAGCTGAGGCCGTAAGGTCTCCGGCGCTTGTCGCAGCGGTAATCCCCGAACCCGGTGGTGGACCCCGGAAGTAAGGGATGCTGTCAAGCTGAAGAAGGAGTCCTACCGAGCCTGGCTAGCTCGGGGGACTCCCGAGGCAGCTGACGGGTACCGGCAGGCCAAGCGGACGGCAGCCCGGGCGGTCACGGAAGCAAAAACTCGGGTCTGGGAAAAGTTCGGGGAGGCCATGGAGGAGGACTACCGGTCGGCCTCAAGGAAATTCTGGCAAACCATCCGACGCCTCAGGAGGGGGAAGCAGTGCTCCGCCAACACTGTTTACAGTGGAGGAGGGGAGCTGTTGACCTCGACTGGAGATATCGTCGGACGGTGGAAGGAATACTTCGAGGATCTCCTCAATCCCACTGGCACGCCTTCCGTCGAGGACGCAGAGGCTGAGGATTCAGAGGTTGATTCATTCATCACCCAAGCTGAAGTCACTGAGGTAGTCCGGAAGCTCCTCAGTGGCAAGGCACCGGGGGTGGATGAGATCCGCCCTGAGTACCTCAAGTCTCTGGATGTTGCAGGGCTGTCGTGGCTGACACGCCTCTGCAGCATCGCGTGGCAGTCGGGGACAGTGCCTCTGGACTGGCAGACCGGGGTGGTGGTCCCTCTCTTCAAAAAGGGGGACCGGAGGGTGTGTTCCAACTACCGGGGGATCACACTCCTCAGCCTCCCGGGGAAAGTCTATTCCAGGGTGCTGGAGAGGAGAATTCGGCCGATAGTCGAACCTCGGATTCAGGAGGAACAATGCGGTTTTCGTCCTGGCCGTGGAACACTGGACCAGCTCTACACCCTCCGCAGGGTGCTCGAGGGTGCATGGAAGTTTGCCCAACTAGTCCACATGTGTTTTGTGGACTTGGAGAAGGCTTTCGACCGTGTCCCACGTGGCATCCTGTGGGAGGTGCTCCGAGAGTATGGGGTCGTAGGCCCTCTGCTGAGGGCTGTACGGTCCCTGTGTGACCGGAGCAGGAGCTTGGTTCGCATTGCCGGCAGTAAGTCAGACCTGTTCCCGGTGCGTGTTGGACTTCGGCAGGGCTGCCCTTTGTCACCGGTTCTGTTCATTATTTTTATGGACAGAATTTCTAGGCGCAGCCAAGTGCCGGAGGGGGTACGGTTCGGGAGCTTGGCTCCCTCGAGCCAGGACCTTCAGCATGCACTGGGGCGGTTTGCAGCCGAGTGTGAAGCAGCTGGGATGAGAATCAGCACCTCTAAGTCCGAGGCCATGGTTCTCGACCGGAAAAAGGTGGCTTGCACCCTCCAGGTCGGGGGAGAGTTCCTGCCTCAGGTGGAGGAGTTTAAGTATCTTGGGGTCTTGTTCACGAGTGAGGGGAGAACGGAGCGCGAGATCGACAGGCGGATCGGTGCGGCGGCCGCAGTAATGCGGTCATTGTATCGGTCCGTCGTGGTGAAGAAGGAGCTGAGCCAAAAGGCAAAGCTCTCGATTTACCGGTCGATCTACGTTCCCACCCTCACCTATGGTCATGAACTCTGGGTCATGACCGAAAGAACGGGATCCCGGATACAAGCGGCCGAAATGAGTTTCCTCCGCAGGGTGGCGGGGCGCTCCCTTAGAGATAGGGTGAGGAGCTCTGTCACCCGGGAGGAGCTCAGAGTAGAGCCGCTGCCCTCCACATCGAGAGGAGCCAGCTGAGGTGGCTCGGGCACCTGTATAGGATGCCCCCTGGATGCCTCCCTCGTGAGGTGTTCCGGGCATGTCCCACCGGGAGGAGGCCCCGAGGAAGACCCAGGACACGCTGGAGTGACTACATCACTCGGCTGGCCTGGGAACGCCTTGGGGTCCCCCCGGAAGAGCTGGAGGAAGTGTCCGGGGAGAGGGAAGTCTGGGGATCCCTGCTCCGACTGCTGCCCCCGCGACCCGACTCCGGATTAAGCGGATGTGGATGGATGGATGGATTGTATGTATGTATGTATGTAGGTACTAGGTAGGTAGGTAGGTATGTGTGTGTGTGTGTGTGTGTGTGTGTGTGGGGGGGGGGGGGGTGGGGGGTGTGGGTTGGTGTGTGTGTGTGTGTTGGTGTGTGTGTGTGTGTGTGTGGTGTGTGTGTGTGTGTGTGTGTGTGTGTGTGTGTGTGTGTGTGTGTGTGTGTGTGTGTGTGTGTGTGTGTGTGTGTGCGCGTGTGTCAATGTCGATCAAGTGCTGAATGAGTTCAATAACGTTAACAATATAACTAATTCCTATAACTGACATATTCTCTAAAATAAAAACTTGCATTGTGAATTGCATGAGTTTCATTTACATACAAAAACGACGGTCACTTTGTGTGATACTAGTCTACCATCAAAATAACAACACACCAACATGTGCGCGAGCTCAGCCAGTCACGTGTGTGGAAATGCCTCACCAAAACAAAGAGGATAAAAAAAGAAACGATTGATAATCAAGCTGGCCAATCCGTAGCGCGGGATTTGGGTAGCAACAGGACGAGCTTCTTCCAATGACAGAGGAGCAGTGGGCGGGTCCACTTTCCAGTTTCCACCCATCAGTCTGTGTGTGGGGCTTTCAGTGTTTACTTCCGTCAATATTTCCTCGGAAAAGAGAAATTATCGATAACGACGCAAAGGTCAGCCCGCCAACTCAAGGTATGTTTTAAACCTAGGGTATTCCTTCATTTACCTCAGCATATTTAACATAATCTCATCGGTTAGATGATTTATATCAAAATAAATCAAAATGCAGTTGAGAAATGTAGAAATGCATTATATTACCATAGGTTTCGTCCTCTCTAAACGATGTAGGCTTCTGTACAAATATGTGGAGAAATCAAATTGTTCGCCTCCAACGTACGTGGCAAACTTTAGAGACGAACAATGCGCCAATATGTGTCAGTATGTGTACACCCGAATGTATCCATATCTACCAACATCATCTACATAACATCTCTACAACATCTACACCACATCCAGGCATTGCATGAACAATAGATCAAATCATTGATAGTTAATACAGCTGCGATTATCCAGCTTGTCACTTTCAGATAAGGCTAAACCCCATTGGTTCATGGTTCCTCCGTCCACCTCAGGTTCTCCTTCCACCATCCCAAGCCCTCCCCCCAGAAGATGCCTTTCCTAGGTCAGGACTGGAGGTCGCCCGGGTGGAGCTGGAGGAAGGCAGAGGGCGGCTGGCAGAGGACTGTGCTGTTTGGAGA
Source organism: Melanogrammus aeglefinus (assembly GCA_900291075.1). Taxonomy (NCBI): domain Eukaryota; kingdom Metazoa; phylum Chordata; class Actinopteri; order Gadiformes; family Gadidae; genus Melanogrammus; species Melanogrammus aeglefinus. The sequence continues at coordinate 200,267 of OLKM01000726.1, forward strand.
CCACCCCAACGAGATTGACGTGTAAGAACAGATCGTAGAAAGCTTAATGCATGTTTTTAGTGGATTGTGGTGGGGGGAGGCCACCACAGAATAAGATATGTTTCTTGTAGTAAACACACGAGGTAACCATCATTGTTCCTATAATTAATACATTTACTTGCTAATAGTATGTCTTTTATTTAACTAGGTTGTTATCCCAAGAAATGCATAAGCTGCCTTATTGCAGAAGTGGATAGATGGACCTCTATTGAATGGCGACCAATGTTGTTGATCACAGACGTGTTGCCTGATAACCTGCGTGGCACAGAAACCAAACGCTAATGAGGGTTATTTTAGAGAGAGATGCTATGCTTACAGCTAAGACAAGGGTTAAGTATTAAGTATTGGAATGAGATTTAATGATTGGTCAGATGCAAGATGGCAGAGTAAAATAAACTCTTCAGTGTATCAAATAATAAATGCATTGATATTGTTTTGTATATAGCGTATATACTAAAACATACATATAAAGGCAATGCAGGCTGTCTTTGATAACATGGGTATCAATTAGGCCTATTGTTGTTGCCAATTGTGGAGTAGCAGGGAGCAGACCCCTGTGCAAAACCGAGGGAGCAACGCGACCGAGGCGGGGGATGGTGTGGAAGGGGGGTCTCCCCCTTCCACGGCGCGAAGCCTTAGAAAAAATAATGATTAAATGGTACATTCTGAGGCTATCTTAGAGAGAAATTCTAGCTCTTGTGGTCATCCTGAAAAACTAAAATACTATCAACTTTTGGTAGACTTATTAAAAAAAATAACATCTGATGTTTTCTTATAGTGATACTACACGGTAAAGTTAGTTGTTCATAATTGGCTTAATGCACAATTTAGATTCAATCGTGAGAAGATCATTTTATTGAGATATTAGTTTTGACCTACAGTGCCCTCCACAAATATTGGCTCCCCTAGTGAATATGAGCAAAACAGGCTATGTAAAAAAATCTTACCTTTTCATTGAAGTTAAATTATTGAAAGAAAAAAAAAAACTGTCGACATTAGATTTTTGTGAATTATTTTTGAGTGAAAGACCAAGAGGATAAACAGCAAAGACATATTTTTTGATAACCAGTTGTGCTCATATTCAGGGGTGCCAATATTTGTGGAGGGCACTGTAAATCAAGATATGCGATACCACAATATTTTATTAAAAGATTGGCTTCAACATTCATTAAAATAGCCCTAACAAAGGCGCATTACAGTACCAGTTGGCCTACCGCAGAATAACGGTAACATATGGCGCAGAATGGGCGGGTCTTGTCGTAAAATCAAACGGATAGGTAAGCATTTCTGGCATAATAACCGTCGAAGGCGATCGTCTTGATGGTCAAGTCACCTGACTAAAAAGGATGTTGTTGTAACCGTTGGAATACAACTAGAGTAAATTCTAAACCAACATAATACTTGAACTTAATGCCAGAAACTCGGCCCTTTTCCGATGTCCATGTCCACTCAGCATTGAACACTCATGCCGAGCCAGACAGATAGTTCGTCGATTGTACACGGATTCTCCCCCCTCTATTGAAGCGATCTCGCTGTTGGCATTATCTTCTCCACATTAGCCGCGTTTACATGGACACATCTGATCCGCATAGATTTATATGCGGAATAGAAAATGATCATATATACGCCTCATTCGGAATACAATTATCTGTTCGGCATAGAATTCTAGGAAAGGAAAGTGGATTTATTGCCTGATTCACGTCTTTGTTTACACTCCGTGTCCGGTAAGCGTGTCCGGTTGCTAAAGCGACGGGACATGGGTGTTATTACAAGAGGGATGTTCGCGTGGATCTCAGTGTCAGCGCCGCGTCCGAGATAACTGTAAATGAGTAGGCTACTACTCAGTACTTTGGCAGGCTGAACGTTAAAATACTTCCTTCACTTAGAGAGACCACTCTCTCCCACCACCAGTCTTGGCTGCGGACTCGCATCCAATATCCCTCTTGTCTGCGGCGGAGGTGGGGGTAAATATAAAGATCGGACGAGAAATTGACGTAGCTGTGCGGTCCTCCTCCTTCTTAATTGAAGGAGCAGGCAGAGAAAAGCTCTCTCCTGCTGTGCTTTCATTAAAATCAAATTCACAATGCCAAATAGTGATAGGACGTCCATTATGTCGCCGCCGGTCCAGAAATGCATCAGGTGTGCACGAGAGACATAACGGACACTTTGTTTACATGCCATGTATACAGTACATTCGGATCACATTTTAGGAACAGATCTATTCCGCATAGAAATCTATGCGGATCAGATGTGCCATGTAAACGTGGCTAGTGTGACAGAAAAAAGATGTCATCTTCCTCTGCCCCGGACACTCTTTGGCCTTTCGTTTCGTTCCGTGGGATGACATGTTTTCACGTTATAAACTAATCGTCGGTACTAACGGTACTTTATTCTATCTAGTCTATCTAGTCTATGCGTCGAATGGTTGACTTGTAGTTCGCGCCAGTGTCATGTCATTACATTTTATCATATTATTTATTTATTGTTGTTTTTTGGCTGATGTGATGAGCACTTGTCAGTATGTTTGTGTATATTGTATTGCAATTATTATTATTATAATAAAAAGATTTAAAAAAAAAAAAAGACACGTCACTTGGTCGCTCGCTGTTACACGCTCCTCATGCGTCAAAAACCCATTCAAATACATAGTAGCTCGCTAGCAAGCTGCTAATAACGTTAGCATGTCGACTCGGTCTGGGAAACTCCAATTCGGATCGAAATATTTTTGGAGTAATTATAAGTTATTTGAGGATCAGACACATTGTCAGGTGGTGGTGTTTGGATATTTTCGCGGAGAAAAGATCGTTTTGAGAAATAGTGTAGGTTGTACAGCAGCATGTAAGTACAGATCCAAGTCTGACAGGTTCAGTCGGCATTTCGGTAGGATGGCGCACGCCGGGAGTATCGGGGCGCAGCGCCCCTGTTCCCTTGTTTAGAAAAAACCCTGGTATCAATTAGGCCTATTGTTGTTGCCAATTGTGGCCTGTTTCTATTTCATTAATAGCTCAGAAATCTGCACCTCCCTTGGAGTTTGAATTGCAATGCATTTCAATCGACAGGTAAAGACTAAACTGTCTAATATAGCTTTCTAATGGCACCTCACAGAGATAAGTAAACACAGCACACAGTGTGTTGAGTTGTTGTGATGACTCTCGCAGCTTTAAGGTTCTAGTGGGGAAGGGAAAGCCTCTGTACCAGCCCATGATGGCTGCTCCAGGTACACACAGGGTTAATTAACTGTTCCTTATCGTGCCACATTACCCTGTCATCACCCTTCTATCTCCTGCATAAAGAGACGCACAATGCCAAGGGTGTGTAACGTCATCTACGTGTGACATCATGATTGGGCTACAGTCCAAACAACTTCCCGGTCGGAGCAGCGGGATCTAGAGAAAGAGGCTACACATGGCAGGAGTTTCTCTCCAGAACCCACTGGTGATGGTTAATAGTGTGTACTCTGGTACAATAGGAAGCACAGATATTTACTGCCGCTCTTTCGAAATGAGCAGCTCCATATCCAAGTTGTGGTTAGGTTTCAGTGATTAAAGTAACAAGTGATTGGTTTAATTCTAATCATGGCTTAATGATGATCAGTTTTCCCACCAATGGCTTAAAAAAAGAATGGAGAACAGGAATATTACATCGATATTGTTACGCACTATTGTGTGTCTCTTCATGCAGGAGATAGTCCTGATGGTCATGTCGCACGATGAGGAACAGTAGGTTAACCGTGGACCACAGAGCACTCTTCCTGCCTGTATTTGTTATGATGCCTAGTTAACTGGAACCTAGTCCATGTCATGTATACCAGCATTATTTCAAAGTGGCAATCTCAAAGATCACATTACTTTTATTATTCTTAAAATTGTATATCAGGCTACGCCCACATTAAATCTTATGCCAATGCATTCCGAACCTGCAACGTTCAACAACACATTCTCATTTTGAGTTTGGGTTTCTCTCTCCCTCACTTTTTCCCGCTCTCTATTTTCTCTGTCTCTCTCCCCTTTATCTCTCTTTTGTTGGCATGTTTTTATTTGTGTGTCTGTGTGTAAACATGCGAGTGCTAATGTGTGACATAGATAAAGACAGAGGGATTACAGTGGTTCTCATTCATCCCATCCGTGTAACTGTACTAGGCCCAATCTGACCCCCAAAACGGGCCTGGCTGGTCCAACCCAACCCCCAGTCCTCCAATCTGATTACCAATGTGGTGTATCAGAGAACTAGGCTGGATTATAGATATAATACATTTCAGACATAAGTAGCATTTCTCTTTGTGTTAAACCACACACTTACACATAACTTAAAAAAACTATGTATGATTATGGGATCATTAAGTGAACCTCTCCTTTTGGCCACATTAAGGCACATTTATTTCATTTAAACCTTTTGGGCCTCTGGCGGCCATGTTGTTTTGTCAATCGACTGACCCTTGAGCAGTCAGACCCTTCGACCCAAACAGTCCCAAAATTGGTCCTGCTCAAATCAAACATTCCTCCTAGGAACAATGTCAGTTTTAGTCACAAGCCACGGACATTTTGATGCCTTACCCTGATGATTGTCTTATTCTGTCTTACTCAGAATTTTGTCCTAACAACTTTAGTATTGGACACAAGGTCATAGGAGTCCATCTTGATTCCTATAAGCATTATATCCACGTTTTTAAGCCACACCCATTTCCATGCTGATGGACTTCTGGGGGCTTTATTGCCGTGTACAGACTTCCCTTCTTGTAAGAAGGAATATATTAACCCACAGATGGTACTGACCGAAGGATTTTAACTAAGTAAAACTAACTAGGATCCTTGTGTTCTTTATTTCTTTCACAAAATTCTAAATGACAGAATATTTATCCAGACTGAGGTTGTTGAGGCAAAGTGGTTTACCATGAGGAGAACCTTATGCCCACAAAGGCTTCATGAATCATGACTGTAGGTCAAAGTGGTCAGGTTTGCTATAGTGCCACCATTGGGACAATCAGTGTACATTTCTTTCTTTTGTAACCTTTAGTCACCCAAGTTTCATAAAAAGCGACCGGTTTTGGCTGAGTAGGTATTTATACAAACACTAACAAACACCACAGGGGACCTCACACACTGTGCTTGGCCCCTTAATAGGTAATACTAAGCATTGCATGCGTAATAGATCATTGATATTTCTCTCCATTGTGTTGATGGGTTGGTTGGAGTGATCAGTCAGGTGCTCAGTGAGCCAGATGGGAGTCCCATTAAGACCAAACGGTCAGGCGCCCTTTGATCTCTCCATCAACGCTCGTTAGTGAATGCCTCCGAATGCACTAGCCCCTCTTGATGTGACCCCAACTGACTTTTAATCTTCCTTTCGGACTTACCCATAGATGCAAACAGGCAGCATCCAGGTCTGCCTTTATTGCCTCTTGCATTACTGAAAGTGTTTGTGAATGCATTACATTGCATTTTATTGAGTTTGTTTAATTTATTATGGTACTGTAGCCTTGCTCTAGGTGGGGACATCGATCTTAGGGAGGGGTTGTATCCAACACAAGACGTTTGCAATTTGTAACAAAGCATAACCCTGCCATATTGTCGTAACTCAGCTTAGATGTTTAATATGTAACACTGACATCAAGCTTTTGTGATGTGTACTGCAGTTAAGATTCTGAATATTGGAGAGTTGTGTCGCTCCCCCCTTCCTCCCAGACAACCTGCTCACATGGGTGACAAAGTGGGATCACTTAAAGGTGCCATGGCATGAAAATCTCACTTTATGAGGTTTTCTAACGTAAATATGAGTTCCCCAAGCCTGGCTATGGTCCCCCAGTGGCTAAAACTTGCGTTCGTTGTAAAACGAGTGCTAGGTGTTCTGCTCGCCTTGGAAAAAAACGGAAGCTCAAGCGCGCTGATTTGGAATGTGGTTTCTTATGTCGTCACACTGCAGTAAGCTCCTCCCCCTACTCTGCCTGGCCTGCCCAGAGACTTTGGCCCGCCAATGAGACACGCCCCTGCGAGCGCCACATGTGTGTGTGTGTGTGTGTGTGTGTGTATGTGTGTGTGTGTGTGAATACACACACTGTAACGCAAGTGTTTCTTGTCAGTTCTTTGACGTCTCTTTCATTTCCACAACAAGACTGTAGTTGGGGTTATCTCAGCCATGGTTGAGAAGGAATTCGGGGAAAGGAACTTTGGCTTTGACTCTGAAGTACGTGAATTGCGACATGGCGCCGGTTGCCGCGAGGCACCACCGCCCGGCAGCGGGCAGCAGGCAGCGCACGGTTCAGTCTACTTCCTATGGATGTGAAAGTGGAAGAACGAGAGACATCGCAGAACCCGACGAAGTCGTTTGTGATTCATAATATCGTCTGGAGGCACACACAACTTTTGGCCGTGATAATATTATTATTATTATTATTATTATTATTATTATTATTATTATTATTATTATTATTATATGATATAGATATCTATGTATTATATGATATTATTTAGATACGGAGCTCCAGGACTGTAACGCAAATGTTGTACACTTCCTTGTTATTTGGATAACCATTCTGCTTTTGGTGTTACACGTCGGACTCTCGTCTCTGGTATTTCTATAGCGAGACTCGTAGTGGGGGTTATCTGAGCCATGGTTGAGAATGAATTGGGGGAAAGGAACTTTGGCTTTGACTCCCTCAAGAACATGAACCACGACATGGAGGAGAAAGGGATTGTTGGCGGCGAATGTCTCCCGCTTGAGCCCTGCTTCCCGCTGCCGAGGGACCACCGTCTCGGCGCTGCAGTTGGCGGAGGTGCCTAAACGCTGCCCGGCAACAATCGCTTTCTCCTCCTTGTCGCAGTTCAGTCTACTTCACATTGATGTGGACGTGGAAGAACCAGGAACGTCGGAGAACCCAACGCGGTCGTTTGAGATTCATAATATCGGCTCACACAGCTTTTGGCCGTGATAATATATATTATATGATATTGATATCTATGTAGGCTATATGATTTTATTTAGATATAGAGCTCCAGGACTCCTGTGTGTTCTAGAATATTTACGGAACACGGCAAAAGGCTGTGCGCCTCACCATTGCGATACATCCACTGTAAACAGAGCGCATGGTACCGTGGCTTTAAGCTGCTCAGGGCCACACCCCCACCCTCCTCCTTGACCCGCCTCGCTCCTCCTCATTTGCATTAAAGCTACAGACACCAAAACAGAGCATTAGGGGGAAGCTCAATGTGCGACTGTAACTCTGCACCACGGCTGAATTTAGGGAAGGTCTTTGAATACTGTGTTAGTGGCCCACTAATACCTATATTAAAGCATCCATAAAATAGCATGTCATGGCACCTTTAACCGACATGGGTTCGATGCCACTACAACCGGTTGCATTTGGGTGTCTGCTCCATCTACCTGAAAATAAAACAAACTGTTTAAGGAAGTAACGAGACACCCGGCACAATTCACCACTTTATGAGAAATTCTGAACAATAAGCTCTAAATATATGTCTAGTCGAGCAGTTTCTGGCCTGGTTTGAAAACTCTTGGTAATTATGGGTTGTCTTCCCTGGCCCAGAGTCACTTTCATTGCAACAAACTCTTATGTGATTGTGTCTCCCAACGGTGTGGAAATAGACTCTGTGATGTGAGCGGGGAGAACCTGTTTGTGGGAGCAGTGAGTGAGCCCGCCAATCAGAAGACGCTGAAGGACATCTGCAACCACAACACCAAATCCCAATGTGAGTGAAGGCGCAACGAGAAACGGATGTGTCCACACTTCTGCGCGTTGAGTCATTTGTACGCACATGTGTTATGGATTGTTCAAAACCGTGGTTGGTATGGAAGGTAAAGTTAGAGGGTACTGTACTCGAGCACGATGTCAAGCTACTCATAGTTGACTTGAGTAAGTCCATACTGTTTGGTTTTTATGTAATTATAGGATGTACCATGGATCTATACAGTGTAATGTTCACGTTTCACTATTCTATCTTTCAATATGGGATAATATCAGCCTAAAGGAAAGCTTAAGAGTTGTTGTGTACTCCGAATGTGAGGGTGAATCTGTGTGTGACTCCTGTGTCCAGGTGACTTCAGCGACAAGTGGATCTACGTGCAGAAGGAGAGTACCAAAGAGGTGCGTGGCAGAGACTCCACGTGCCAATGTGCTTTGGTTGAGATCCATTGCACATGCCGTCATTTGTGTGTGTGTGTGTGTGTGTGTGTGTGTGTGTGTGTGTGTGTGTGTGTGTGTGTGTGTGTGTGTGTGTGTGTGTGTGTGTGTGTGTGTGTGTGTGTGTGTGTGTGTGTGTGTGTGTGTGTGTGTGTGTGAGAATGCGTTCGATGGAAGGAGTGTATTGGTTTAAATCAAGGTAGGAAAATCAGGCGTTTAAATGTTAATAATACTGCATTGTATATTATTCTGCTGAGAAATGTTCTGTATTAGTGGATATTTAACATTTAATTGTTACTAAACATGAACACTCCAAAACTAAACAAGATGACACTTTTTGCCAGGATTTATTTGTTTTTAAACACTTGCAAAGTGGGACATTTTGCGATGAAAATAATATCCCGAGTTTGAGATCTCAATCATGGGTTATACCCAATATCCCGAGATAGTGAACCAATCAAAATGCCCCATCCTAGGAGGTTCACGTGTAGCATATACTAAAAACACATATTTTACAGGATTTTCCCGCTGCTCTTCCACTTGCTTCGTTTTGTGGCCACCACATAAGTTAAATGATGTGTTAAATTCGGCATTTGATAATAAATCAGCTCCTCCTCTTGAGCGAAGCACCCTATTCACCCAATCAACTTTATCCAAAGTCAGACCCCCCCAGTTCATGGTTGATCTCGACAGATGTTCAATGTGGCCGAGGCTGTATGGGGTTTCAATCCATGTTCAGTTATGTAAACAACTGTAGGCTAACCCTCCTTTTGATTAGATCACCACCTTTATTACCACCTTGATCCACACACTTTCTGAGAACTAAAGGGAGAAAAAAAAACGTGATACCCCATCCAGTGGTACCAACTGAACATGGGGAGATCATCAATGGAAGGATTGGGTCTGACTTTGGCTATCGCCAATCGTTGGTTGGATATCAAATTTTTGTAATTACTGTCAAAAGTCCAATGGAGGAGATAATCAGATTTATCATAATGTCCATTCAACAGATTATTTAATCTGTTAAATAGTCGTCAAAACACTTTATTTTATGCCGTTTTAGAGTTCTGGAAAAACACCTTATTTTAAGTTCTAACGTCTGCAATGGGTCTGAGCTGGGCCCCCTTTGGCCTCCACGGCCTGGGGTTGGGGTGCATCTGTGCGTGTGGACGTTGAAACCTCTGTCCCCCACAGCGGCACGGCTACTGCACACTGGGCGAGGCCTTCAACCGCCTGGACTTCTCCAGTGCCATCCAAGACCTGAGGAGGTTCAACTACGTAGCCAAAGTAAGCAAATTACAAGTCGATCCTCCTACCTGTAGATGTCTGGAGTTGTACGAGCTGTACGTTGTGACATCGTCACCTGGGAACCATGGAGCATTGGGGTGTTGGTCATTGTCTAGAGAGCGAGGCTTTTTTTGGTCATTGTTCAGTCATTAAATGTCCTATGTGTATCATTCGAAGCAACTAGCGGTGAGGTTGCAGATTGCAACCAACTGAATACACCCCCTAACCCCCCCCCCCCTTCCCAACCACTACGGTGTCCTGTACTGGCCTGTACTGTATAAGGTGTCCTGTACTGGCCTGTATGGTGTAAGGTGTCCTGTACTGGCCTGTACTGTGTAAGGGGTCCTGGACTGGCCTTTATGGGGTCCTGTACTGGCCTGTACTGTATAAGGTGTCCTGTGCTGGCCTGTACTGTGTAAGGTGTCCTGTACTGGCCTGTACTGTGTGTATTGTTGGTTGGCACTTTGAAATGATGTCATCGTTATCAAATGACGTCAAGTGACGAGGTTCCTTGATAGATCTGTGAATGTATTTATTCTGCAAATGTAAATGACTGGTCATCGCTCACAAGTCAAGGTCCTCTTGACATTGAACACAACATTGTTTAATACAATTCAATTAACGAAATACTTGCGCTGGAAATACACTGCCGTTGATTTGAATCGCACCAAGGGGAATTGTTGCGTGGCTTTAGCCTGAGAAGACGTCCGTTCAACCAACCCCCGTGGGGTATCTGCGTAATGGTCAACATGGACAGGGTACAAGTTGTAGGACGTGGCGGAGGTAATGGCCTATTTACGTTTCTCAACACAACATAGTGCACCTATCGTAGTAAAAATCCTTCACACACACACATCATCATCATCATCATCCTGATCACGGCTGGTATGTGTATTGATCATTCGTCTCCATAACGGTCTGTGCTAAAAGCCAATGGTTACTTGCCCTGCGTTACTTGAACATAGGTTATGTTCTGTAAGGGTCAAGCTTTGTGGGAGAGGGTCAAGTGTCTCCGACACACATCAACATGCACGCGTCTGGCCAGCGGTTGATGTTGATGTTGTCCCAGAGAGGGTTAAGGTGCTAGGACCCTTGTAGTATATCAGCAAGTTGTGAGGCGCATTTCATCTAAAACAATCTGATAACACTCCTAAAGAACGATGGTATTAAAAGACATGGTCATAAACGGGTCGCAGCCATTAGGACCACACGCCCCCCTCCTTCCTACAACTTTTGCCCAATTTTCTATTGAATTCAAACGCAGTCCACGTTGGAGCCGTTGGTTCTGGGCTCTGTCACGTTAAAATTGTACCGGGGGCGAAAATTGTACCGGCCTACGTCATCGTTTGTTTACATCCTGACAACCTGCCCGGCAACAGACGACGCGATGCAGAAAACATGTTCCCAAACGACGAAATAACATAATACAGATAGCGGATCGCTATCTGTATTATGTTATTTCGTCGTTTGGAAACATGTTGTCAGGATGTAAACAAACGATGACGTAGGCCGGTACAATTTTCGCCCCGGTACAATTTTAACGTGACAGCTCCTCTGTAGACATGACGGTGCACCACGGCACCCGATGGAGGAGGACAAACTCCCTGTAGGGAACAATAACCAAGTATGCACTAACCTAGGTTAAGGTTTCGTCATGTTGATTCAGGATTTTTCAGGACTACAACTCTCTTGAGTCCTCTCAATATGGCGGAGTATCGCCAGCCCAAAAATCCTAGGATGCATTCTGATGAACAAGCCCTGTGAAGTAGTTGTTTATGGCTTCGGCATAATATTAACTTATCCATTTTTTGTCCAAGAGTTTCTGTGTGGATTGATTGGTGTGGCTTTCTGACTACAGCTTTTCCAGCTCATCGCAAAGTCCCAGCTGACCTCTCTGAGTGGTGGTGCACAGAAAAACTACTTCAACATACTGGATAAGATCGTATGCAAGGGTAAGTGAGTGAGGGAATGACGCACAATTTTTTGTTTGGTAATGCTTCCCAGGCTGCTCTTCCCTTCTCTTGTAATTTATCATAGGCCTCTGCTTTCTCTGAATTCTGAATGTGGGACAGTGGCCAGCAGGCATCAGTGTTGAAACATTTCAGGCCTTTCAAACCATTGAATTATACGCTGCTCTCAGGGCATGCTCTATACAGCAGGTGGCGTTTGTTTCAACCCTATCCAAAACAGCGATGGCGTGACCTCTGCTTGTAACCTCGCTGCTCCTACAGTTAGATCCAGAGGCTGTGTTTTGTGACTCATTCTTGCGTGTCTTTTGTGTTTGTCGTGCAACGTTGACAGTCCTGGAGGAGCACTACAACCCCCGGCTGATCAAGGAGCTGCTGCAGGACCTGAGCTGCACTGTGCACGCCCTCACCAAGGGGGTGGGGAAGTGCGTGCTGGTTGGCAGCATCAACGTCTGGCTCCTCAGGCTGGACACCATCCACCACTGGCAGCTGCAGCTGCACAACCTAGACATCCCCAAGGTAGTGCCCGGCTGGGGCAAAGATCTAGAGGCTCTTTGGGGACTGCCACTTTGCTGCTTTGGATCTGAAAATCAACCTTAACCTCATCAACGTTAGGCCCCTCAAGTGGTTAGTAGTAGTTTGCTTATGGGTACAAATGGTTAGGTATTGTAATCGTACAAAATATGTACCAATAAATATGCAGCTTATAAATTGGCAATCTCTCAGGGCCTCGTATGCAAATGTGCAACCCAAATGTTAGGAAACACTGTGCATGGGTCTGCATGTTTGAAGGAATGCTGAACTGAACTCGGTTGTTATGTTGAACTATTCCTTCTCCTGCGCTTTAGTGGCCATGACTTTTCGTTACAAATCCATGCTTCTGTAGTCCAGCATTCATGAGACATCAGAAACATTAAACCAGAGGGTGAAAGTGGAGAATGTCAACCTGGTGGGAGGTCGAGGATTGACTTTGTGTTGCATGTCAATAAACGGATTGTCTGAATGGGCTCCTGCCCACAGCTCAATCTAATCCCATTTATGTGATCCTCGTCCTCCATGCAGCAAATGTCCAATGGCACCAAGTTCTGCGACCTGCCGCTGGACACGCACAACACCATCCTCTACAAGTTCTCCGATGCCTCCGACATCATCAACCTGGGCCAGGCCATTCCCACTCTGCACATGCTCAGTGAGAACCGAAATCTGTGGAGGAAGCTTTGCCTCTTTCACTTCTCAGAGCGACAGGTGAGAGGAAACCTTCAGGTGACCACGCGTCAGGAAGTCCGTTCTACAAAGAACTCCGTTTCGTGAAGCATGTCTAACGTTACTTAAAGTTAAACACAATGGAATGAAGATTGAATGTAAGAAGCTTATTTTCAGTCCGTCAAAAATACAAATAGTATTGAAAGAAGAGTTATCGACAGGTGGCTTGCCACCGGCTAGATATTTAATCAACTCAAATAAATCTTCTGTTCTAATAAAAAGCAAAATACTGAAAATGAATACTTCCACAGACCACTAGATGGCATCAGCATGTGCCCCCACTGGGCCTCTCTCTGTCCACAGTTCTCCGTGAATACGGTGCTGACTGAGAGCGGCAGTGTGGACTGGAAAGGCCTCTACTTCAGCCTGCAGAGGCACAACCCCCAGAGGGAGCACTACGGAGACACACTGCACTTCTGCCGGCACTGTAGCATCCTGTTCTGGAAGGTACCAGCACCTCCCGGTCGGACCCCCAGGGGTACTGTAGCTCGTGGCGCTGACGGCAGATCTACATTGACAGTTCATATTCAAAAAAAACATCAAAATAGTTTTTAATGTACGGTTTGAAGGCCTCAAAGTACCAAAGCTCTTTTATAGAAAGAGGACATTGAGGTATCACAGCAGTCAGTGCAGCATCTATGAATATATGCAGTGTTCTGGTCCTACCAGGACATCTCTGTAATCTGCTCATTGGAAAGCCCCATAATACGGCCTCTTTAATGTTTTTTCGAGTGGCGCTAAAGTGATATTGAAGCTTTAGTTGGGTTTACTTTTATTCCAAAATATAGAGAAACCACACACAAAATATTGATATTCAGTTCCTACACTTTATTTTGTCAATTTTCCCAATGCACACATCCTAAATCCTTTTTTCTTTTCTTTTTTAAACACTTATTTTGAGAGCCTCTACCCCAATTTCGTTGCACTTTGTGCAATGACAATAAAGAGATTCTGATTCTGATTAGTTCAACTTTTGAAACGGTGCTTGTGGTGAAAATACGGACAAATGCCACGTATCCGTTCTTATTGGCCTATGGTTGCTAATAGCACTGTGCAGAGAAAGCTAATCCCTGATCAAGAGCTCTGGGGTAATCTGTGAACCCGTTCCATAACGTGAAGGGTTCAACATTAACAATAGTAAGAATGATGCATTGATGACATGAGGACATGTTTATTTTGACATGATTATACTCTCCAGTCTTTACCACAAGATGATCAGACTCCAAATGACCTTGTTATATTGCACTCCTAAATCCTGGAGGTCCAATGGGTGGTGTAAACCCATTTACTTTCAATGACCAAAGTGATCACTGTTCTGGTTCCCTGGAAATCCTCGCCTGCCTGGTTCCCTGCGTTCTAATTGTGGGACTTTCTGCATCCTCCCTGCCTTTCCTGACTCCTTCCCACCTCCTCCTCCTCCTCCTGCTCCTCCTCTTTCCCCTCCTGCTGCTCTTCCCTGGGTTTTAAAGGATCGCCACCTGGGGTTGTTCTTCGAGGTACTTCCTGTCCTGTCCCACCTGTCGTCATGTGTTCAGGATGTCGCCTCATTTCCCAATCTGCCGTTCCTCCTGTATTTCTTCATGACTTCTCGATGTGCTTTGAGTGTGTTGTCCTTGTGGCTGTGTCCTTGTGGGCGTGGCCCTGGTGGGGGCCCGGTGTCTGCAGACGGCCCCCGCTGCCCAGGTGTGGTACGTGACCTGGGGTCTGTGTGTTCCAGGACTGCGGCCACCCGTGCACCGCCGCGGACCCGGGCCGCGCCCTGGTGCCTGTCTCCCCGCAGCATTTCATCGACCTCTTCAAGTTCTAAGGCCCTGTGCTCCGCTCTGAGGGCCCCGTCTACCTTCTGGGGGCCCCCCGGGGGTGTGTATGTGTGATGTCTCAATACAAAGTGCTTCAGCTGGAACGAGGACACTGTCTGAGGTCACCTTTCTGTCCACTCAATGCTTTTGTTGTTGAGTGGAAAAATGTTTAATAATTTATATTTGCGATTTTTACACAGTAATTTATGAATTAAAAAAATGTGTACAAATATTGGTAAAGGAATAGTGAAGGCTTTAATAGGGGAATAGTAGTGAGAAGGAATTATGGGTCTTGTTGTTCTGAAGAGGTAAGTGCATGCCCTATGCAGTTATAAGTCTCTGTTTACCTCCATTTCTTGTGTTCCTGTTCCAAACATATTTACATCAAACACTAAAAAGACAAGAATCCTAATTGACCTGTATGTTTATGCTTGGAAAACAACTTTTAATGATGCAAGCATTTTGCAGCGATCTCGAGGTAAAATTGTAAAATAGTATTTATGGAAATGAATTCATTCTCTTTTCTCGACTTTTGTAATATCTTTTTATCATCCACTACTCGTGTTGGTACTAACCAGTTCACATTGTTAATGGCTCTATTATATAGTAATACACATTTATACCTGTGTGTTTGTTGTACTGGGGCTGGTCCTGTTGCTGCTGTAATCAACGAGACGATTTAATTGAGAAAATGGAAAGAAGAGAGAATACATTGGGTACCATCTGGGTGTAAAAGGTTTTCAGACTTCTCAGCCCTGTGTGTTACCCCTTTTCTGTTTTTAGGGAACACTGAATTTAGTGAGCATTGTAAAGGTTTATCTCAGCTGATACAATGGATGGAGTAGTTCACTCCTCAGTGGCATTTTCTTACTTTAAACTTCCTGAAATGTGGGTACTGTAACCTTTATTAAACTGTTGTTTTTCAACAAAGATTCTTAAATGCAGTGTCCCCATTATCTTCTGGTCTGAACCGTTGGGCATGAGGTCCAACCCCTGTCTGCTCCTCGATGTCATGGATCTGAGACTTAGAAGTCACTTTGGTTAAAAGCGTCTGTTGAATGACTAAATAGTATATTTTTGTGATGAAAGCTGAGCAGGATGGTAATTGTTTGGGCCAAAATGTACTTGCAACCCCCCTCCGAGTTGGCAGGTCCTGTCAACACAATTCAGAGCGAAAGCTGTGGAGAAAACTAATCACAGATCACGCAAAGATGGCCCTTTTGTTTTTTATTTCAGATACAGTAACGTATGATAGTGGAGCGTCTGTGCACGTCTTTAGTCAAACAGATTCATCCAATCACGTTGATTCAAAGCAGAAGAAGATGAAGCAGAGAATGAAAGGCACATTTCAAAATAGATTGTGTTTACTATCAACTTTTCAAATAAACACTTGACCTGTATCATCATGTTACATTGGATGAGTTATAAAATAGTGATGCATATAGAAGAGTGATTTTTTTCAACATCTCACATACACAACACTGGGATACGCTCACTATGTTGCAGTCAATCACATTTGCTGTTCTATATAGAGCCAAATGAAAAGAAGATACTGAGATTAGTTAATAAAACAAATCGGCCATCGTCATTGGATGTGTAGCTATGCAGAAGGCACAATCAGCTTTACAGCTCGTCTGACCAATCGTGGTCTCAATCCAGAACCGTGTTGATTGATATTGGAGTGGTTAAATAGCACTCAGCAATCGACTGAGGTCTTCAGATGATTAGGAGTACAACCTGCAACTAACAGGGATACCATTAATACCCTTAAATCAACCTCACAGCCGCTCTATGAGCCCTGACCCCTTATATCTGGAGATAGAAACTCACAGGCCTGTTTATAATACAGGGACAACAACAAAGTGTACATTTGCAGAAAGCAAAAAAAAAAAGCCCAAGAGCTTAGAAGACATTGGACTTAACATTCGTTGATAGTAGACTTGAATTGCATAGAAAATAAAGTTTTAATATAAATTCTACAGTAGCATTCTCAATCAGCTTTAAATATTCAATCTAAAATAAATCCTATCCAGCAGTGATTCCCATCCAGGCGTACGGGTCTGTTTTATAGGGGGTAGGCGGGAAGACTTTAAAAATGCCAATATAATAATCTGAAGTATAAATGCCACATTGGATTCGGTTTTTTTGTGTAAAAAACCTAGTGTTAACGTTGGAAAGTGGTTTGCAACACTACAATGATGGTTAATAATCCAAGGTTTAACCTGAAGCCCATTCTCCAATCATTTGGTGCAATATATTTTAATTCCTTGTGCCAGTCTGTTGCTACCTAAACCACATCCAGAGAAAGCTGTTCACGTCACCAATGCTTTCACATATTAGGGCTCACTTCAGACAGACCTGACTTTATATATATATTGAGGGGTAAACTATTTGAAGTAAGTTGGAAGCCACTGCTGTGTATTAAAGGTGTTCCCTATACCATCACAGTTTAATCGGTACAGTAAAGTTAGACTTTTACACAATTTTCCTTCCTCTAGAAAGAGTTTAAATTGGCAAAAACGGCGACTGCCATTTGTAACATTGCTTGCCTTACTTCAGCGTGATTGTCCATCTCTTGGTCCGCACCCAGGGGGGGCCGTTGAGTCTTAATGGTCCTTTGTTTGTGTCAGAGGACAACTCGACAGCGCAATGCCAGCACTGCTTGGAGTCAAACGGTTGTTTGTTGTGAATCTTAAAGGGGACATATCACACCACTAGGTGTGTGTGTGTGATTAGCCATCACAAGCTGTTTTCAAAATGTGCAGCATTCTCAAACCTGCTTGTAATGACTAATCACATTCACACCTGGTGGTGTGATATATCCCCCTTTAAGCCTTTTGGTTAGGGGGGGCGGGGGTCTCATGGGTCAGCTGTACCTCTTTCTATTTGAAGCCCTTCCATGAGTTCTCCGACACGATCCCCCGACTCCTCCTGATGCCGGCCAGCTTCACCTTGGCTAGGGCCGTCCACCTGGCGGCCGAGGCCTCTGTGGAGTCGGACAGGTTGGCGTAGCGGGACGAGTCCTCCTCCAGACCCAGCCCCCTCCAGGAAGGCAGGCCCAGCGGGAGCTCCAGGGAATGGGGTAAAGACACGGGCGCGTCCCTGGGCTTGCTCGCGGGCTCCGGGACCACGTCGGCGATGGGTTGGTGGTTTCCGTCACTGAGCTGA
The DNA here is from genome assembly GCA_900291075.1 of Melanogrammus aeglefinus. NCBI lineage: Eukaryota > Metazoa > Chordata > Actinopteri > Gadiformes > Gadidae > Melanogrammus > Melanogrammus aeglefinus. The sequence goes on from OLKM01000726.1 coordinate 217,924, forward strand.
GGCGGTTCCCAGCCTTCCATCTTTTCCAGCTTCTTGGTGGGCGTGACCTGCCGCATCGTCATGGTGATGCTCTCCCAGAAGCAGGAGCTCTTCTCTGGCTTCTTCCCCTTCTCTGTCTCCTTCTCATCCTCCTTCATTATCTTGTGAGACCTTGGAAAACAAACATACACACTAAGCACCCTCTTTAAAAACAACAACAACAGTAACTACCAAGCTGACCACTAGAGGGAGGAAACGGTCAATAGATGGTGGAACCCAGTAACAGTCTCTTATAACTAGGGTGTTACAGGAAATCAGCAAGACACCATAACACCTTTACAACAAACACAAGACAAAGAATTAAGAATAGTAAAAAAGTTCAATAATGAAACTAGGCAAAAAGATTGTTGCGTTAAAGTTGAATGGGTCAATATATTATCTACATTATTGGTGAGGAAGCAAGAAAGAGAAGACCCAAGAGTGAGACCCAAATGAGTTTAGGCACAGTGTTTTGTAAGGGCTTTATTGGGGTTACAGTAAAGGTCACGATATCAGGGACCAAGACTTGGACTTAGTCCAATCGCAGCAAGCAGAGGTGTGAATTAAAATAAGACCTTGGCCATAAGAACTGACAGCAGGTGCTTTTGTAAAAAAAAATGCAAAAATAAGTGAGTTGAAAGGTAATTGTGGGTACTCAAGTAGGGATAAATAAAATAATTAAAAAGTAGTTGGTAAGGAATGGGTGTGTTGGCTTAGCTTGGTTTAGTTTAGCTGCGCCACGCTCAGGGGAATGAGATAATCCCCACAAAGAGGACCATTGTTAGTCAGACCGTACGGTGCGGAATGATTAATCATGCGTTTCCTTTCCTTTACATACACAGCAGGAACCTCCAAGGTCAGGAATGTCCGTAAGGAGGGAGTGGAAATAAATACACCGTTTATTCTCCATGTAAAGTTACGTAAGTGGTGGACAACAACCCCTTGAACAGTGATCTTTAAAATAAGATGAGAGTTCAACACTGTGAATGCTGCCATTATTGAGAAACGGACACAGTGTTTATTTTTAGGAAAAACTGACGATATTCAGTAATGCTTAATAGACAGTGAAATGTACATTCATATCAAAAGGCCTCAACAGAGCTGGTTAGTTATTTTCTAGCTGTATTGCTGTCACTCAACCTTTATTATCCTTGAACTTACCCTCTCCGGTCAGACGGTTTGACCCCGGTTAATAGGAAGTGCTCATCGTCCTTGAAGGAAAACATCTTCTTCTCTCGCTTGTCCTTCTTGGACTTTGTCTTCTTCACCGTAGCATCCTGGTAGATGAAAAATAATATATAATTACATCTTATTATTTGTATAATGAAGCTCTCTCTCTCTCTCTCTCTCTCTCTCTCTCTCTCTCTCTCTCTCTCTCTCTCTCTCTCTCTTCTCTCTCTCTCTCTCTCTCTCTCTCTCTCTCTCTCTCTCTCTCTCTCTCTCTCTCTCTCTCTCTCTCTCTCTCTCTCTCTCTCTCTCTTTTTTCCAATAATCTCCCTCCCACTAAATGAGGCTGATTTAATTAACTAACTAAAGATTTCCTGTTACAAACCAATATTGAACTCCTTATGTTTCATGACCACTTTATGGGTTTCCTTTTGTTTGACTCTATATATGATTCTATCTAATGAAACATGCTTGGCAGACCCATAAGAACAGGAACCTGGCAGAGTGTGAGGAGTTCAGATGAAGCAACAGCATTCAAAAATCCCAATCTATGTTTAGCTGTTGAGCAAGACCAAATACACTCTGTTGATTAAAAACAGGGTACTGTTTGTTCAATGCCCTATCTACCTTACAGACAAAACATCTCTCTTCTTATCTTAAAATATTTGCCAAGTCCACTCATTGTGTTCACACAGACACATGTCATCCTCTCCTCCACAGTCTCCTGGTTTTGAAGGGGGGCCGGGGAGTCCATAGAGATAGCGCCCAGTGCGAGGGGAGTGGGATGTTGAAAAGGCAGAGACTGCCGGTACACCCCCCGCCCCGTCTCCGCTTGGCGGTGAGGTACATTCCAGAGTAATTCCCTTCCACTTTCACTAAATTCTCCTGTCATGCCAGAATTCTTCCCTCGTCCTGAGGGATTATGAAACCAACTGTTTGGCTGTTTGGGTACGCTCCGTGCCTCGGGGCCATAGCCAAGGTCAAGCTTCAAGGTCACAGAGATCCCTCCCCCTCCCCCTTCCCCCATCCCTGTCTGTGCGTCCGCCCGATTACCACGTTTGTTTACTGCTGGTTCATTGCAGGTTTTTTCAAGGGGGCTGAACATCGCCAATCCTCCCAACAGTTGTTACTGATCACCCGTGCTTTCTCTCTCTTTCTTTCTCTCTCTCGCACACAACCAATCTTTTCCCCTCCGTTGTCCTTTAACGCGTTTCAGGAATATCTCCGTAGAGACGGACTCATGCGAAAACACATCTAGCTTTAGAAATGCTGTAGTACATATTCAAGGCCACTGTGTGGTGCTGGTTCTCCACCAATCAAAGAAGAAGACGAGGCGGAGTAAGCAGTTCTTACACCTTTTCAAGATTGAGCAGAAAATACTTTTTAATGTAGAGTTAGTAATAACATTTACCAAGGGGCTGTATTTAACAACTACATCAATAATCACCCCTCCTGGTAGGGGGGGGGGGGGGGACGTCATCGCCCCAGGGCCTAGGAGCTGCAGTAAATGTATTTATTTTGATTTTTTTTAAAATTCTGGCTCATGATAGGCCCCCCGATCGGCGTAGCCCCAGGACAATGTGATTTTTTGTTTGGGGCTTACAAAGATCAGAGGCTTATCATGAGCCGATCAAAAAGGGGGCCACCAGGGAGTGCCGTGGGCCACTCCTAGTGGTAGCTGGGGGGTGCACGCCCCCCAGATGTGTAAAATAATTGACACATCTTCATTGTAAGATCCCCTCTCAGGGGGCTCACGAAACCTCTCAGCCCCAGGGCCCAATGGCGGGTTAATGCAGGCCTGGGCTGGGGTATAGGAGATTTCCTTCCTATAGAAATGTGTTCATAAAGTTACCCCATGTTACGACAACGCCAGTCATATAATAGAAGGGTGACTTCAAGTCTGAATTACATATCTAGACTTCAATGCACCGCACCTTGGAATTAAACCATCCATTCCGAGCCGGTGCCGAGATGGAGGTCCACACATCCTCTGATCACGCAAACACATATACACGCACGCACGCCCGCCCGCATGCACGCCCGCCTACGTCTGCTCGTTGGTTCTCAAACTGTTGGCATTGTGTCGTTGGGCTTGCCCACAGCTTTCCCTGCCATGTTAACCAAGAGGTCCATGTCTCGTTCTCCTCACCAAACCCATTTTCCTGTCCTACTGCTTTTTTTCTCTTCTTTATAATTTTTTCGGACTGATTCAAGTTTTATCAAATATAGATTTTTGGAATAATCCAATTATTGTCATTATAAATAAAAGCCACTTGGCTAAGGTGGTCAGCTCCCCGGGCCGGGCCAGTGCCCGTTCATTTGGGGTCCACCCAGAGAGTGAGCGATGGGGGCAGCCATGCGCTGTGGCTATTTTCAACCTTGTTTTCCTTTCACAGAGATTGTTCTCTTCCAACTCCTCTAAAGAATGTTGTGCTTCCTTCCCGGTTCCAGCCCAGCCGCTCTTATCCTTACATCCAAAAAGGACGGGTTATGAAATAGTCCCCCCCCTTTCCTGTCACCTCACCATCACCCAGCCCTGTACAATGGTCAGCCATGGCATGGACAGACTACCCTGCATATCTGTTGTTTAAAGCCAAACACTTACACAGACGCAACGTTCTGTACCATAACACTTAGACAAAATTCAAACTAAAGAGGGTAAGACTGTATTCATGACCAGCCATAGCTATGTGACACCAAATTCGTCTGCTCTTTTGCAGACACAGCAGACGGAGACGCAGACACAGACACAGACGCGCACCCAATCTAGAGTAACCACAACAAACAAGGTAGGTGTTTTGCGAGGGCAGGGTAGGACCTGCATGGTGTTGGCTGAACAGGGGTAGTAGACGAGGGCAGAGGTGAATGACGGATGGCTGATAACAGATAAACACTGCAGTCACCACTGATGCACTTCATGCTGGCTTTAGCAGACCTCATGGCTTTGATAGTATTCCCTGTGTGCGTTATCAGACACTGGGGGCTGTCTAGTCGGAGGGTATTTGTGTGTGTTTCTACAGTTAATGAAGACAGGAGAGAGAGAAGCTCTAGGGTTAAGAGTATAGCAGCAGAGGGTGAGGAACGTGTTAGTGTGTGCGCATGTCTGTGTGTGTCTTTGTGTGTGTACCTTAGATCCGGTACTCGCAGCTTCCTCTCGTTCCTCTTCCTCCTCGCCCACTCCTTCTATGTCTTTGTCCTAAAACACACACGCACAAACACACAGTCAGTTAGGAAACCAGTGCCTGTTGGTAAAATCTTTAGTTGCCTTTTGTTGGGCTAGCATGGGTTCTGCATACATTTTGATGGTAATTAAGGATTTTACATTTTACTGGAAGGACCAGAATAGCTAGAGACTTTAGCTCCCTCCACACGTCAAACACACATGCTTACAGCGAGGATCCGAGATGTGTAGAGTGTATGCAGAGTCAGACATTCCTGTCATACAGAGTTTAAACTATTTCCACAGCAGTCCACGAGGTTGCTTGGAGGAGAGAGAGAGAGAGAGAGAGAGAGAGAGAGAGAGAGAGAGAGAGAGAGAGAGAGAGAGAGAGAGAGAGAGAGAGAGAGAGAGAGAGAGAGAGAGAGAGAGAGAGAGAGAGAGAGACAAGATGAAACATAAAAAATACCTAATAAGACAGCCAGAACAGTTGACAATACTGCTGTATCACACCTGGGTGAAAATGTAAAATGATGAAGCCATGATGGGCCCTGAGCTTGTAGCCATGAGTTGGATACATACAAGAGGTGTAATGACATGAAGACTAGTTAGGTTATCACACACTACTACTTATAGAATATAATGAGGAGCTTAGAGAGAGAGAGAGAGAGAGAGAGAGAGAGAGAGAGAGAGAGAGAGAGAGAGAGAGAGAGAGAGAGAGAGAGAGAGAGAGAGAGAGAGAGAGAGAGAGACAGAGAGAGAGAGAGAGAGAGAGAGAGAGAGAGAGAGAGAGAGACAGAGAGAGAGAGAGAGAGAGAGAGAGAGAGAGAGAGAGAGAACAGAGAGAGAGAGAGAGAGAGAGAGAGAGAGAGACAGAGAGCAGAGAGAGAGAGAGAGAGAGAGACAGAGAGAGAGAGAGAGAGAGAGAGAGAGAGAGAGAGAGAAGAGAGAGAGAGAAGAGACAGAGACAGAGAGAGAGAGCTCGGGGATATAGAGTCATGTTTCACACATGGGGTAATTTAGCTTTCACACCTCAGAGGGGGGCAGATATATCTCGTTTTGCTTTGTCTTTGCTTTGTGTCTCTGTTTGGGAGAAAAAAATCGGTGGTTGTGTTTGTGTGTGTGGGCGTGTGCCTCTAGGGGTGGTAACGGGGGGATTTCTTCAACAACATACAACGTCAAACCAAATCAACGCCGGCCAATGCAGGATTACAATCCAACACAAGATTGAATGGCAACTGGGTCTCTTCCTAAACCAACATATGAATGTATCTTTGGAGTCTCCTGATGATTAAGCCTCCTGATCTCCATCCGACGTGTTAGCCTTCTGATGTCATCCTACGTGATCCGTTGTGTTTCCTTGAAGGTACACCAGCAGTCACACGGAGAACGACAGCTCTGGAGTTTAACATGGAGCCGCTCTGCACACACACACACACACACACACACACACACACGAACATACTCTGACACATGAACACACACACATGGACACACACACAAGCACAAACAGGCGCTGGCTCTTCTGCGGTGGGAGCAGCAGAACAAATAGATGAACTTTAAATCCCTCCTTCACGGTTGAAGCCATGTTCTGTCTGTCTGTCTGTCTGTCTGTCTGTCTGTCTGTCTGTCTGTCTGTCTGTCTGTCTGTCTGTCTGTCTGTCTGTCTGTCTGTCTGTCTGTCTGTCTGTCTGTCTGTCTGTCTGTCTGTCTGTCTGTCTGTCTGTCTGTCTGTCTGTCTGTCTGTCTGTCTGTCTGTCTGTCTGTCTGGTCTGGGTGCTGGTCTGTGTACCTGTCTGTCTGTTACCTCTGTCACCCTTATCTCTTTTTGGTATGTTATATGTTGTTACACTGTGGTGTGTGTGTGTGTGTTGTGTGTGTGTTGGTGTGTGTGTGTGGTGTGTGTGTGTGTGTGTGTGTGGTGTGTGGTGTGTGTGTGTGTGTGTGTGTGTGTGTGTGTGTGTGTGCACTCATGTTTCTATTGTTCTCTTTTATCCCTCTCTCCCCTCCTGCTGAAGGCCAGTCTGCTGTCTGTCTCCCCCCCCCAGCTGTAGGGTTCATTAAATATGAGGACCGATCACATGGCTTCTCCCTCTCTCGTCATCATTCAGCCCATAGCCTTCCGTGGAGCTGCCCTCCGTGGTGAGAACAGAGCCTCAAAGCCTTCTATATGTCGTACCATCTCTGACTGGAATAACTTATTGCCATGACGACTCAGCAAGAGCTGCGTGAATGACGTACCCCCTCCATCACCCGGGGGGAGGTCAGTGATTCCCTCTCGGGCCGCACGCTCAGTGCCAGCTGGAAAACAGAGCGGGCTGGGGCCCTCAGGGTCGGGCTGTGGGTTCAGGGCCAGGGGCCACAAGCTTCGGTTCCCAGGGTGGGAGTCTTTCAGAAAACACCACCATGGGGACACAGGGACCCTGACAGTGTCCCACCAGTGGGTGAGGTGTGCTGGGAAGGGAAGAGGCACTGGTAGGAGTTCCTGCGCTACCTGCTGTTTGTGACAACCTTATCTCTCCTGCCTCCATCATGCCAACAGAGATCCTGGAGAGCAAAGAGTGTAGTGACTTCTGACCATGTCAATGAGCCTCATGTAACGCGTTAGGCCATTTAATCGAGTTGGAGCAAAGATTTTGTCCATACAACTCCAGTATCACATGACTAAGCACTTTTTTATGCAAGGACATTGTACGGTTCTAATCCAGGTCAGTTTTTCTGAGTGTGTATGTGTGTGTGTGTGTGTGCGCGCGTGCGTGCGTGCGTGCGTGCGTGCGCGCGCGTGCGTGCGTGTGTGTGTGTGTGTGCGTGTGTGTGTGGTGTGTGTGTGTGTGTGCGTGTGTGTCCCTTCACGCTGACCTTTCACCTCCACCCCTCGGTTCTCCCACAGAGCCCAGCTGCCTGTCTGTGCTGACACAGGAGGTTGGGGACCTCACACACGGATCTTACTCAACTGATGATGTGAGCGTTCATGGTGGGAGGCGTGTATCTTAACGTTACCTCCATAGAGGTCAGAAAGGTTTAGGGGAGATAGAAGCAGGTAGAGGCTTTAAAGCCCAGTCCTGGTCGCAGAGAGACCCAAGTCCAATACCTCGGCCCGGTGGTCCTTTGCTTCCTGTCTCCCTCCCTCTCTCTCCCATACCTTCATGTCCTCCCCTCTCTCTCCCATACCTTCATTGTCCCTTTCCTCTCTCTCCCCTATTACCTTCATGTCCTCCCCTCTCTCTCCCATACCTTCCTGTCCTCCCCTCTCTCTCCCATACCTTCCTGTCCATCCCACTCTATCACAAAGCATAACAATTGAACAGGGCTAACCCATTCCACTTGAGTGAAATTATTCAAATAGGCTACAGCTAGCCAGGTGAAGTAAAATGAATACCACTGATTGAATTGGCCTATATGTTGAGTCGCTGTAACTTGTTGCTCCAGCAGGCGCTCCTCATCATCCTGTTGCCCTCATCACTTCACACACCAGGTCACTCCCACCTCGTGACAGACACAACGAAGCCTTTCCCTCAGTAGACTGGGAACTGATCCTATCCTAGAAACGATTTCCAACTGTCCGATTTTAAATGGTAAAATAATAATCACACAGAGGGTCTCCTCAGTCCCACTGCTGGGTGTGTCTTTATAAACCTCAACACAGCTGTCATCTCTTTATTTAATTATTCAGAAAGATCGAGGGCTAATTACAAACAGAAGGGATTATTAGTAGAGATTCAACCTAATGAGGAGATTGGTCCAGAGGCTGATCTGATGTCTTGGGGGTTCGGACCCCTTACCTTATAGCAGTGGTCGTAGTGCCACGACATGTCGTCCTCTTCTGACGCGTCGTCCACCAGCACTTTGCTCCTGCTTTTCTTGAACATCGCCGTCCAGTGCCTTCTTCCTGTTAAATGGTTGGGTAAAAATAAATAAAAAGCCTTGTCCGTTTATCCCCGTTGGCACTTCAGGTTTAGAACAATGTTGGCCGAGGCTCTTCTTAGACCTGCAGAAAAAATGTCTTGCCATCAAAACATGTTTCAAACCTACGAGTCCGCGGGTCGACGCCTGGCACTCAGATTCCCGAGTAGTCTCGTTACCAAGTGTTACTGATGCCTTTGGTTCCTGAGCACAGCCTCCGCGACAACCTGGGACCGTAACAGACCCCCCCCTATCCCCTCCGCTCCTCCCACGTCCCCCCCGCTCCTCCCATATCCCCTCCGCTCCTCCCACATCCCCTAAGCTCCTCACCACACTCCCCACGCTCCTCCCACAGCCCCCAAGCTCCTCCCACATCCCCCCCGCTCCTCCCACGTCCCCCCGCTCCTTGGTTGTCATGGTAAAAATCTGAATCTGAATCAGAATGAGTTTTATTGCGTCTTATTGTACACACAAAGTAAACATTCTTAGGCTTGGTTCCTCCCTCGAAAGCCACAGCAACAATACAATATAAAGTAAAAAAAGATAAGCAAGAGTTTAAATATATAAAAAAAGAAGTAAAAGAAGTAATAATAAATAATAATACTAAAATACAAAAGGAAGTAATAATAACAGAAACTAAAACAGTGGTAATAAGTGTGGTAATAAGTGTAGCGTGAAGTGTGAGCGCAACGTGTTCCAGAGGTACCAAGAGGAAGGGGGGGGGGGTTGTGGTAGCCACCATGAACTACCTCATATCGTCATAGTAACCTCACGGCTGGCACCTCTCACGGGAACACATACACCATACACCTAGCCAAATATAAACTTCAAATTACTCTTTGTCCTGATAATGCTGTTTCCCCTTTAGTATGTTTTCAGTGTTGTTCAGGGCCCGTAACCCCTTTAATCCACTGTGTGTTACTTCTTTGGTTTATTGTGTGGTATTTATTTACAATTTGTATCCATTGTTTGCAATTTAAGATTCTCTTTAAGAAAATAAAGAGGAGATAAAACTAACTTCAGGGTGGAGCTTTGTTGAGAAGAGTAATGAAAACGTTTCTCTCACCCCAAAACCTCAGACACACACACACACACACACACACCACACACACACACACACACACACACACACACACACACACACACACACATCACACACACACACACACACACACACACACACACACACACACACACACACACACACACACACACACACACACTCACGTCCCCCAAGCAGAACTTGCTGCTGTTATCAAATATGGTATTTTGGTTTCTTTAAATAGGTCTGCTAACGCACTGCTAACTCCACTCACCTGATTTACAATTTTACATTTAGGCCATTTAGCAGACGCTTTTATCCAAAGCGACTACAATAAGTGCCATTGTGTCATAAGAAAGTGCAACAAATATATCGCTATCTCGTACCAGTAAAGGATGTTCATCAGACCCAAGTGCAAGTACAACAATCGCTATGCTAACCAAATTCCCCGTGTTACAGCAATGATAGCAGCTACTGCAAGTTGCGTACCACAGTTAAGTACTATAATACAACACAATACAACACAACACAATACAGTGTACAATGGTGGCCAGAGGGGGGGAGGGTGGCTGTGCAGAGTCGAGGTGGACCTCTGAACAGGTGAGTCTTGAGTCTTTTAGAGAAGAAGTAGTGAGCGACTCTGCGGTCCTTGAGAAACGGCAGGGAGCTCGTTCCACCCACTGAGGCCCAGAACCGGAGAAGAGTTGTGACTTTGCTGAACGACCTTTGCTAGCTTCTTAGCGATGGCGGTACCAGACGTCCAACCTGAGGTAGGTTGAGCGGAGAGCGATCGAGCTGGGGTTGTGGCTTTAGCAATGCTTGGAGGTAGGCAGGGGCAGTTCCATCGACTGAGTTGTATGCCAGTACCATCGCCTTAAATTCGATGCGAGCTACTACAGGGAGCCAGTGGAGGTCCCGGAAAAGGGGAATCACATGGGAGAACTTCGGTAGGTTGAACACGAGGCGCGCTGCCGCATTCTGGATGCGCTGCAAAGGTTTAATCGCAGCAGGAAGTCCAGCCAGGAGTGAGTTGCATGTAGTCGAGGTGGGAGAATGACCAGTGATTGGCGACTAGAAGCTGAGCTGCTTCCTCTTGTGAGGAAGGGCCGGATTCTGCGGATGACCCAACAAGCAGAATATACCTGAGCAACTGAAACACACGGCCCAAAGTTTACCTATTTAAAAAATAGAACAATCATATACAAAAAACATTTATTCTATGCTCATCTTTTTGTGTTGGTAAAGATAACATTCTTCACCCCTTATCTGTGTAGGAAAGAGTGTGTGAGTGTGAGAGTGTTGTGTGTGTGTGTGTGTGGGTTGTGTGTGTGTGTGTGCGTGCGTTGCGTGCGTGCGTGTGTGTGTGTGTGTGTGTGTGTGTGTGTGTGTGTGTGTGTGTGTGTTGTGTGTGTGTGTGTGTGTGTGGTGTGTGCTGTGTAGTGGTGAGCGAGCATGTCTGCGTGTCTGGGACACTCCCAGCGTCCATGGAGAATTGAATAAGGAAGTTTGTTTTCCCATATCACATGTTAATCCATCGATTAGTGCTAACTTACACAAAAAAAACACTGTGATTGGCTGTGGGGACGCCCTCTATAACCAGGCGGCCGGTCACTGAACTTTGGCACATGTTTGTCGGCCACAGCTGGCATGGGTTTTATAGTCAGCAGTTCTCTGAAGGGGTCCTTTATGACACGACCCCTCAGGAAACAGGAGACCAGACAAAGTGACTTAATAATTGTCCATAAGTCAGCCACCTCTGGTAGGCGCAACACGTCCACAGAAATCATTAGCCCATCCATTATACTTTTAACATGGACACTGTGGTGATTCATCCATTCAGCCGTCGGCGAGAAGGATATGGTTTTTCCCCATTCCTTAACTAAGCTGTGCACATTTATGAAATACACAACTCTTGTTGTTCATGCTTCGGATTTTAGTGAGAGGGTTGAAAATTGTCGTCGTTGCTGCTAATAATGGTTTACGATATGAATTAAAAGTTTGTGAATCTTAATCTTTCTAGTGGCGTGTCAAATGTTTACTTTGTCATGTGTTTTAAATGCTTTACGAAATCTTTGGACTGGGGGGGAAGGGCTATGCCGATACTGCATTTCGGGATGAGGCAGGTTACATCAATAGCAGTAGGTTGAACAATCAATAGCATATGTTGTTGCTATCCACGTTAATGTGTTGTAATGTATGTAGATAACTACATACCATATGAGAGCTGAGACTCCACTCAATTCCAACATTACAAATCCTATCACTCTGCAACTTAAAACTCTACTGAACTAGGGTAAAAAAAAACATGAAATTAACTTCGCTTTTTTTGTAGGTACATAAACCAAAGTCTTATTATTTGGCGTTCTTATCATCAAAGTTCTGTACTATAAAAATAACCATTTTGCAACAAAACACATGGTGTTTACAAATCCATTTTTAAGTAGCTGAAAGAGAGGTGTTTCATAGGAAATTGGTAAATTGCCTTTATATCAGAAACACGTTCTTCTTTGCTATCTGGTGCCCGAATGGTGCAATTAATGATTGGCTTGGTGTCATTTAATTATATTCGCCCAGACCTTTCAATTAGAAAGGTTAAATGTCAAATTGCACAATAGGTTCCCAAGATATCCACGTGTTTGTGTCTCATAAATTTTAGATTGTCAATTTTGCATTGTCCTAAACGATTTACTTTATGTTTTTTGCCTAAGCCTGGCCTCCTGCCTACCTAAAACCTCTCATCCTTTGCTGTACTTCACATTATTGACATCAAATATTCACCCAGGTACTCATCCATGTTGCGCTATGAAACTAGTACTAAAGGGCTACCCACTGATAATGCATGTATTCACTCTAAAACATGACATTTATTTTTCGGCAGATATAAAATCTTCCAATTAATGGTCATCTTTAATCACTCTAAGCAAGGAACATCCACATTGAATTATTTCCTCTTGCACTACAATCTCACAGGTGTTATCCTTCTTTTGGTACAGATTATATACTAGCAGTTGTGGAGATATAATCTAATTTACGTTTAGATATGTTATTTTCAGAGGAAAACTCATGTTGAAGATGTTAAAATAGGTTTGTTAAAAAGACAATTTTGTCTAAAGTGGTTTGAATAAGAGAGATGTGCCAAACATGTAATTAGTGCAGAAGAGAGCTGATTGAGCCGTGCAGACGGCCTCTGTGAAGTTCTCTCAGCTCACATGCCTGGTCGTGCGAGTCAATAGCCTCTGGGCCGATTAAGGGTCATTAGATTATATCGTGAGGCCAACTCTTAAGGCTTTCCTCTAACCCTTACCCTCTGTGTCACGTATGAGGGAATTAAACAAGAATATAATTAAATAACTTCATAACTAGAAAAAAGGAAATAATATGTGCTGATAGTATGCAATATAATAATATTTTTTATTTAGTTATTATTGGATTGTAGTTCAGATGGGGGTGACCTGGGAAGACATTTAATATACACCTCAATATAAATGTATTCAAATCCTTGGACCCCTTAATACTTTCAGAAGCAATTCATTGATTTTCTCCCTCTCTCTCTCTCTCTCTCTCCTCTCTCTCCTCTCTTCTCTCTCTCTCTCCCTCTCTCTCTCTCTCTCCTTCTCTCTCTCTCGCTCTCGTCTCTCTCGTCTCTCTCTCTCTCTCTCTCTCTCTCTCCCTCTCTCTCTCTCTCTCTCTCTTCTCTCTCTCTCTCCCTCTCCCTCTATCCCTCTCTCTCTCTCTCCCTCCTCCTCTCCCCTCTCTCTCGTCTCTCTCTCTCTTCTCTCTCTCTCTCTCTCTCTCTCTCTCTCTCTCTCTCTCCTCCTCTTCTCTCTCTCCTCCTCCCTCCCTCCCTCCTCCTCCCTCCCTCTCTACTCTCTCTCTCTCTCGTCTCTCTCTCTCTCTCTCTCTCTCTCTCTCTCTCTTCTCTCTCTCTCTCTCTCTTCTCTCTCTCTCTCTCTCTCTCTCTCTTCTCTCTCTCTGTCTCTCTCGTGTATATATATTATAAATATATATATATATATATATACATGTGTATATATGTATCACCTTTACTCCCCTCTCTTACAAGAGTTTGCCTAACAACAGAGGTGTTTGTGTGTGTGTTTCGAAGGTGAACTGTTGTGTCGTCCACAGAGCACTTCTGATGAAACTGGACCGCCCAGGTGGTGGTGGTGGTGGTGCGGTGGGGGCAGCTTGAGGGCTGCGAGAGGGGAATATTGACACTAAAGGTCTTAACTAAAGAAAGGTCAAAGGTCAACGATAAACCTGAGAGAGGGAGACGGGGGAGTGAGGGGAATGTAGGAAGGACAGAACCCCGAAAGATTACACTCTACAAGAAATGCTGGGTTAAAAACGACCCAATCTTAAACCCAGCTGCTGGTTTAATATTGGACCGACCAGCAGGCTGAGTTAGGATAACTCAACCAAATGGGTTGAAATCTTAACCCAACATGTTGGGGTTAGCCAGGTAACCCAGACTGCTGGGTAATTTTAACAAAGCTTTTGTGTATATTTTATACATAGATGAGTTACTTTGCTAACCCAGTATTTTGGTTGTATTGACTACAGAATTGGGTTAACTAGTCAACAAGGTTGGGTTAAATTAATTTATCCTGAATACACTTATTTAATTTACCAAATATTAAATTTATTCTTAACATTTCATACTATTTTTAAATCTGGCCTATGCACAGGTATGGAGTAATGAATAATGATCAGACCAAAAGATGGGGAAAACCGTTTTTTTTAATAACAAAAGTGCAATGATTCATGTGGTAAATCAACAACAGTAACAACAGCAATATCAATAGCCAACAATAACTCACAATCAATAGGCCCTTGCGGCAAAGACCACCAAGGCCTGGAAACAGTTGTCCCCCAGGACCAGTATGTAGGGGTGTGCCCTCGCTGCCCCAGCATCCAATATGTAGTCTGCCATGTTCGTTCCAATCTAAAGCACAGAAACGAAAAGGGGGAAAGGCCTCATATTAAAAAAAATTAGGCCTATATATCTTCAAAAAGGGGCGAAAGGACTTACTGGTTGAACATCGAGGAAGGCTCCTCTGGCCTCCTCCACACTATGACGAAGGGTTTGTCTTCCAACCCTGTAGACACTGTTGGGCACAAGGGCTGGCAGGATCTTCACTGCCAGGAATGTCTTGGTTTCTACAAAATCAGAAACAGAAATGTGCTTTAATATCTTTTTTTCTTAACATGCAGTATAGTAATTATTATTGTATGTGTTTTTGGCGCGTCATGTTAGTTAACTGTCGTAGTCGTGGTGGTGTGTTTCCACAAGGGACGTACGCGCCCGCGGAACGGCTACGAACCTGCTCCTGAGCTGAGTATTGTGGTTTTACTTTGAAAATTGACCAGATGCTCTAAGAGCTTTTAACTTTTTCACTTCCTGCCCGGCTCCGATCTGCTCTGTTGAAATGACGTGGTTCAGCAACGCTGGCGTCAAAAATAGAAGTGCCACGGAATGGGACGCGGCTGAGACGTTGCCGCAGCGCCGCCCGTGGAAATGGTTTTAATCGATTAGAGTGCGAGCGATCAGCAGCAATGACCGCGCGCTTACGTCCCCGGTGAAATCAGGCGTATAAGGGCGAGAGAGTTGTAACTGCCTGAACCCGGGCTTGTGACTAACGTGCGAAAAGGTAAACGCCAAACGCGTTAGTTATCAGACGAGACGACGGGACAATGCGGGGTGGGGGCAACACTCCAATTAACAGGGCCGGCTGCGGTTACCAATTCAAGGATGAGAGGTAGAGAAGAGGCATTTGAACATTTGAAGAAAAGAAACAGATTTTAGCCCTACCCCACCGTAAGAGCTGGCTGCTATCATGTCGCAGAGCCTAGGTAAGTTTTAAGCCTATTTCGACGATTTGCACTGTGTGTGTGTGGTGTGTTGTGTGTGTGTGTGGTGTGTGTGTGTGTGTGTGTGTGTGTGTGGTGTGTGTGTGTGTGTGTGTGTGTGTGTGTGTGTGTGTGTGTGTGTGGTGTGTGCATATAGCAGCTCCCCATCCTGTCGCAATAATACCAAGTCCAAACTTTTATTTAACTTCATTAATTGAAGTGAGATTTCAATGGATGACCCGCCGTAACGGCGTGAAACATATGGTCTCAGTGTGAGCGGGTGATGCAGCATGGAGGCTATGCCTAAATGTCCCCTTAGAGAAAATTATGCATACTACCTAATCCGTCAATGACAATGAAGCTTGCCCCTCAATCACAGCCAGATTCAGGACTTTCCTCCTCCAGTTCCGCTGTCCCACGTCTGGTATAAACTGCATAGCAGAGATCAAGGTTGATGGTTTTGAAAAGTGCTGTCAATCTTAAACACACAAACATAATTAAAAACAAACAAAGCGTACCCCTGGTGCTGTGACAAATATAAATCGGCTGTGTAGAATAAGTAGCAATTGCATGATAAAGTGAATAAATCAAATAACTTGTTCTAAATTTCTCAGTCTCAATAAGTAAATAATACGCAATAATAGAACATGAAATTTGTTAGGTTAATGTTTTATTTGGGGAGTAGATTTAATCTAGTAAATTTGACATTAAATGCACGTATGCACAAATGTTGCAAACTTAATTTATTTTCTACAGCAACTTGTCTTTATAATGTTGAAAACATTGGGTCTTCATACCATCCCAGGGGTGGTAGAAGTTGCGGAACTCTGGAGGACATCATGGACCCTCTCCCAGAGTTCTCCCAACGTGCTCTGTAGAGGGCTGTGTCCCGCATGAAACTCCCACCTGGATGAGTGCTGATCATTAATGGC